>CP045896.1:6401129-6411902 GCA_013387185.1 Caligus rogercresseyi
AATTCAACATTATTCCAAAGAGTTGAAGATTTCAATCTAAGATGGTCCATACTTAGAGACACTTGTTACATTTAGAGCTTATAATAAAAAAATAGGAATTAATCAAACTTTGTGAGTAAGAATATCTATAAATACGAGATTGAATTCTTATAAAATGTGAGTGGGATTTTTTCAATTTAAATGAATGTTTTGAATAAAGCTTGACAGTTGTAATGAAAAATAAATATATTTTAAATTTGGTCAGTCCTTATTTTTTTTTTTGCGGTTATAATTTTTTTTATTCGGCTATCAAATATTATAAGACAGTGTAAAAAATAACTACACTAAAATACAGACAACTATAAATAAATATTTTTTTTTATTTCCAGCAAGGTTTGTATTATAGAACTACACGTGCAAAATATGTGTATATAAATACTAAAAAAATACAAATTTGTATAAATCACATACTATAGATTCGATTGAATTGCATTCCTAAAAATAAAATAAAAACATATAGCGTATAATGAGTCAATGGAACTTATAGGCTTTCCACATCATTGATATAATTTAAGAAATTTCTGCATATTAAATGGCATCAAAAACATGAAAACGACCACTCATCGGTAATTAATAAGTTAGCAAAGCCAATAGGCAGCTGATTTATATGTGTTTCTCATTTATCGGCCAATATTGGACATATTTGTTGATATCTGACAAATGGGCTTAAAATAAGAATTATCCTTAAATATAATCTTATTCATCGAAATATGGGCTGATCATGTGGATAACGTTTTTTTTGTTCTCCAATCATCGGTACCGGTCCCAATACATAATATCGGTTGTTAACTATTCAAAAAACAGTCTGTATTTAATATGCATACTTATCAATAGCTTTTTTTCTGGGCATAAATCATTCAAAGTCAGATTGCATTGACTCAAAATTATTTTTTCAAACCAAAACAAGAGAAAATGCAAAGTCTTGCGTCTGGTCTTCAATGCATTTTTTTATATCCAATATGGATATGCGATGTTGCATAATATAAACATAACTCCATTACTTACTCTTACAGTCAGTACATCATCCAGTATCTTTTGTGACTCTTCCTTCATTCCATAATATTCGCCACATCACTTAAATGGATTCATACTATGTCAAAGGTACGGATTTTATGTATAGTTTGTCGGAACTCAATCAGAAGAGTATATCTCCCAACCTTCTTTTAATAAATTACTTCACGAATCATCAGCCGTTTTTGACGACTAACAAACATGCTGAAAAAAAATTCCTCACACAAGTAAATGTTTTCATATTTTAGTCGCTACATCCCTCATTAGTTACATACTTATTCACGGGGTCAAATATTTGAAGAATGCGCCATTAAGTATTTATTTATTTTTCTTCAATAAATGATGATTGAGCATTTATATTTGATGTGGAAGCTCTCAAGGCCAGTGTGTGTGACCATGTGTCATATAAAAACTCTCCCCCTTCTTTTACAATGAAGGCAGTGCCTTTGAGTAGTCTACTCTACTCTAAGGCACTGAATGAATACCAATAGTGTTGGGTCGGTCTAAAAAATTAACCGCTCTTTAAACAGTAAATCACGTGACTCGGTCCACCATCGGTCTGCGGACTGAAACTAAGACTGATAACAAAATATATACCCTTTTCCGTGTAATGCACCAGAGCATCTTCTTTTTTATGTGACGTCAGGCATTTTTTTCTAGTCACGTATTTTTTTTCTAATTCTATGAGTCCAGACCGCAGTTCATCGACTCATTTTTATATGGTCCGATTGATAGTCGGTCCGGTCCAACGGTCCAACCGACTCAACACTACTAACCAATATGTGATTGCAAAAAAGCCCTGTCTTGAACCTTATCTACATACCATTATTATTTGAAAAATAAGCCTCTTCCCCTTCCTTCCCCAAGACCTGAAGTTAATCTTTTTTTGTATAAGTATGTGTGTGATGTTGTCATGAATTAAGGGCACGTTTCTTCAACAGATGGGGTACGATTTCCTTCGAAAGCAGGACCGCCTTAGGCCCTTAAGCCCACATTCAAGCCTAAATACTTCCCTTCCTTTAAATGAAAAAACCATGGCTCCATGCCTCTTTAAAATATAGAAAAGCCCAATGAGAAGCTTCGAATAAACATATGCTCCAGTCCATTAGGAATTAACATGACAACATGATGGTTAAAAAAATTATTATTTCAGCTAACAGATCGTTGGACTTTTTTTAAATTCAATCATCACTCTTATTGGACGATGTACACAAAACGGTATTATGAGGAAATGACCAAGGAAAAATGGTCTTACAAATGGATTTCATTGGAGAATGGGAGGTTTTGGGGATGTACATGCATTTAGGGATACGGACTTAGTGTGATGTCATGATTGTTAAATAATATTGATCTGATCTTGGCCCCCTACAAGACATAAACCAATTGATAAAGGCTATTCTATCTATTACAAATATCCAATATGAGATTAGTAATATTCTTAAATGCCATTAATGAATATTAAATTGACTCATTTAAGGATGCAGGGATTTATATTTTAGGAATGAGTTAATTTGCCATCTTTTAACGTTTTTCTGTATGAATTAATTTTTTTTTTGTCGATTTTTTCCGCTACCATTTTTCTAATAGTAAATAATAAAAAAAACCTCTCCAATATTCATCATCAGAGGAGGTGGTGAATCCTAATGGATTTTTTTACGTAACACACGACTGTTGAGTCATAAGGCCTAAAAATAGACTGTCCCCCCTTGCTTTTTATCGAGAATCTCTCTCTTTTTTGTTTTTGAGTGTGCGTTTGAAGGTAAGATATTTTTTTATGAGCCCAAGGGTATGACGTATAATGTAAGGGAAAACACATGTGAACAAAATCCCGGTTTTTAGAGGCTGTGGGAACTCCCAAGGGATGAAGTGTTCAAGATGATATGGATTCTGAATGTCTAAATTGTCTATATTGATGAAGAATATGAAGGTTTTCATGAGATCTAGGATTCTAGGACCGGTATTTCTCAAATCATATTGCACCCATATTATTTTCCTCATGCAATAATAGGAATATAATCTCCAGAATATTGCTTCATATGAAATGCATTACTTATGCATATGCAGTGGTTGCCGCGTGCGATGAAATGAGCGATAAACGATAATTATCACTGAGGTCAAACCTTTTATCGTTATCGTTTATCGCAAAGTTTTCTAAAATTACCGCTCATTCACTTATCGTTAGTCCCAAAAAAATGAGGAACGATAAACGATAAATTCAAAGACGACTTTTGTAAAAAAAAATTGAAAACTCTTTTCTAAAAAAAAACGTTGTCCATTTTTTGGAGATTCTTTTCTAAAAAACGTCGTTACTTTTTTTGGAGATTCTTTCCTTTAAAAAAAAAAACGTCATCACTTTTTGGATGTTCTTTTCTTAAAAAAAAACGTTGTCACTTTTTTGGAAATTTTTATCGTTATAGTTTATCGCTTACAACAAGTTGGGTTTTGAAATTTTTACCGTTTATCGTTTATCGCAAGTTGAGAAAAAAGTTATCGTTTTATCGTTATCGCAAGCTGAAAAAAAAGTTATCGCAGAAACCACTGTGCATATGCATTAGGGTTGTTCTTATTTTTCAAATGTTTGAAATGTTAGCAACATTGTGGATTTTCTGTTTCTTGGTGATAAAAGAAGACGACATACAAAGTTTGAACAAAATCGGTCAACATTACGAGGTCGCGCAACGAGGTCAAAGTTTTAAAAATTTAGTAAAAATATATTTTTTTGCAAATTTCTTCAAAATGGTGGACGTTACAGACTTCAATAATAATTATTAATTTAAAGGAAATCTAATTTACTACCAGACGTATGTTTGATGTTTTTTAATAAAACAAAGTTTTCAGTAAAAACAAAGCAAGAAAGGGAGTGTGTATTGTTAGCATATTTCATAGCTTTTTTGTATCAATTAACTTCACTCGCCTGTAGAAGATGACTTGTTCGCTTCAGAGTAAAATAGTACTTTTAAGTTTAGTAAACCTTTAGATGATAAATCCAAAAATGACCTTGGTTGCATTCTATCAATTCAGAATTCAGTACAATCTGAGTTTACATCATATGATTCAGAGCCTGTATTGACCTATAAGAAATCGATTATGAAAAAAATAAATAATAATGTGTTTCTTAGATTTGCGTCAAGGTATCCTCTCAAAATTTTACTTTGTCTCTGACGCATTTATAATCCATTATATGCGTCATTTTGTACGCGAGATAGGCTTTTTTTAATGTACATATAACTCTCTACTTATTAAATTGACATGATTTAGTATACCAAAATATTAAAGCTGGTTAACCAAGCTTTCATTTGATATGTTTGGTGTTCTAAAAATCGCTATACTTTAAGAGATATAAGCAAATACGTACTCTCCCCCAAAAATTGATCTTTTGATATGAGAATATACGATTACCATTTGGTATCGCTGTTAGTGTTACCTGGATAGCAAGAAAAAAAGAAGGGAGAGAGTATTTTGCCTCACTTCTCTCCCTTCTTTTTTTCTTCCTATATCAGGACTACCTGAACTGGATTGATAATTCTGGAGTCTGTCATAAGACTTCTTATGAGGGACGTGCGAATAGGCTATGGAAGGTGAGGAGGCACAGACGTTCAGATTTTCAAACACGGCCACTACCGTAAGGGTACCATAGAGATATAAATATATAGAGAGCTGATTCCCTTCAATAGCAGAGAAACATCGTTCAGCTGCATTTTGTGTCCAATATAAACAAAGTAATTTGTACTACGTCATCGTAAGCTGATCATAGAGATAAACAATCTTTTATCTCTATGATCAGCTTACGATGACGTAGATCAAATTACTTGTTTATATTGGACACAAAAATGCACTTGAAAGGAATAAGCTCTCTATATCTTTTATCTCTATGAAGGGTACATAGTTTTGATCTGATATTGACGTCACACGTCTTTGGTTATCCTCCTCCTCCTTCAGAAGAGTAGCATCCGGTGAGTGAAACCAGAGCCTTATAGGGCTCTGAGTGAAACAAGAATAACTCATTCATATGAAAATAAACATATAAAACAATAAATATGAAGACAATAAGTCCAGGTCACATATGACGTCACATAAATAAGATTCATACCGTGAGGTAAGAGATCTATGTATTTGATCTCTTTGTATAACGTTACAGTGCAAACAACCATCAGGGGGTCAAAGTTCTTGCTGGTCCTCTGCATCGTTTAATGTCCTTAATTACAAATTATTTCAACTAATAATAATAAGTTAAAACCAGTTGTTTGAAATTTAATTCATTATTGAGCAAAAAATATTTTCCAAGTCTTGAATTTCATGCAGGTACAGAATATGTAGTATCTACTCTCGTGATGTTGTCATCTTTCTATTGCTAACAAAAATTATATTTTCAGTTGAATGGCCACACTTTCCCTTTGATATTATTAAGTATTAACAGGCGTCCATGCAGAAAAATGCTGCATTATTTAATCCATCAACAACCCAAAAATGCATATTTGCCTCTCTCACAACCTTTCTTCTTTTCTCTGGAATAAGCTTTAGTAGACGTATAACTAGTAGGCCTGTTGTTTATTTAATCTTTGATTTTAATACACATTCCATCTCTTACTTGATAAGATAATCATTTGCACCGAAGAGGGGCATTCCATTTATTACATGTATAATATATCATTGCAAGATGAGAAAGTATTTCGTCTCCCCCTTCCTCCTCCCTTCTTCTCATTCTTGTTCTGAGATCAATTACAATGAAAAAAAAAAATTCAAGACGATGACATGAGACTTCGACCTTTCTCTTAATAAATATTTTTAATAGATAATTTTCCTCATTATATTGAGTAGGTGTAAGTTCAAAACGCAAAGGAGAGCAGAATGTTTGAGCTCTAGAAAAAGGTTCTTTATGATGTCATACAAAATTATGCAATGGATACAATCTCACTATATGCATCTATTCAGATGTGACGTCACGCTTAATAGATTCATACAATGGGGTGTATGCCTTTATTAAATGTCATGTTTAATAATGTTTGTCAATAAAGTATATTGTTTAAAGGTAAGTTAGGTGCTCAGTCGGGTCTCGGATAAGAGCTCAAGATTTTGGAGCCATAAAATGCTCAAACTGTTAAGCTATTGTGTAATAATTGATTCGATGTATTATATTTATCGAATAAAGATCTCGATGAGAAGAAAAATCCATTAATCGGGGACAATACATCTTATAATTTATAAGCTAACTTGACCACGGAACAAGTTTTACATGTTGTCTTAGTGATAATATGAATAGTAAGCAAGTTTCATGAGGAAGGAATTGAATGTTTAGGTTCAAATATAGAAGAAATGCTTATTAATGATGTCATCAGATGAGAGGAACAATTAACTGTATGGGTTGTTTGTAGTTATTGTGGGCAATTTATTTAGGATTCTGTTTTGATACTTGTATCTAACTCACGAATAAACGTCATTTTCTAAAAGTTAGTAATTCACTTTATTAATTTTTGTTATTGTCAGAGTGAGGATCTACTTATCGGCTAGGATGATAAAAACATCATACATATTCATCATTTCAATAAAAAAATTTAGAATAGTAAGGAATATTTGAAGGATCACTTGATAAGATTCTTAAATCTTATGGTCCATGAGAAAAAGGACTTCTTAATCTAAAATATGCATTTTTTATCTCTTAGTTGTTGTTCGCACAACCCGAGTGAAGCCTTATTCCCAATACCAACTGCTATTTTAAACTTTTCCGCTCTCTCCTTTCCACCAATTACGTTATATACTAAGTATATATAAAGTTTGTCTCATTGATAGGAAAAAATGGAAAACATTCATTTATTCTCAAGGTACAAAAAAAAAAGAAACCCATAATCATTTTTCAAAGTCATGAACCTATTCTTGAATGGAATGTCGTACGCACACATCATCTTGTGCGTCATTTGTTAGCATTTATTCAATTAAAAGCTATTGAAGTCATCTAGGTTTTGTACTATGTTTGATCTGTCTTTCTTCTCCAAAGTTAAGTTAAACTCCTTAAGGTGAGCTAAGGAGTTTGATAAACCAGGAGGATGTTACTTGTTTAAGCCTGTGATTCATTAGACTATTGTTATAAACCAGAGGAAAATACTCTGGGGCTTTCCACTTCACGGTTAGACGTTTGTGCTTTCACTTTTTGTGTTGCAAGGAAATAAAGCTTCAATTAAGAAGGTGAATAGTTCATTAGTCCAATATTTTAAAGGAAACAGGTGCTTTGAGCGCGATTCCCGCGCATAACATAATATTTCATCCCACGTTTTCTTTCTATTTAGCGTCCCTTAACATTTTTTTGGGATTGTATCATTTCATACAAGTATTATATGAAATATACAACACATTTTTGCAAAGCCAATCTTTATTCTTCATGCCTACATAAGTTAGGAAGGAAGTAAAGGCGAGGTATGAGTAGGAGGTAAAAATGGATTTGAATTCGTATATCTATTATTGCTTCTTTCATACCTGATTGTTCCTCCTAGTTCCAATCAAAAGAAAAACGTGTTTCAACTTGATAGACCATTCTTAACCATTTTTTCCATATAAGAGCAGGATTATCTGATTCATGGGGCCACTTTATATAAATTTAAAAAAGAACTTGAAGACATTTGTTCTTGCTTCAAGTAGGTTCCATTATATATATTGTGCTAAAAAAGCAATACGAAGCAAAGTATATTTAGATATACTTGAAAATGAACTATTGGTTTCCTATGATACATAAGTATTCATTTCATTATTTAAAAAAATAATTATCAACTCATTTTAATCTAAAATAACTTGAGAAAAATTGTTTTTAATGAAGTACTTTGTGGTTTTTAGGGATAAGATTTTTTTCATCGATAACAAGGTTTTCTTTATTTTCTATGTCCGATAATCAGAGTAATGGTCTATTTATCGACAGATAATTGATAACAATATCAACATTCATGATATATATATAGACAGGGTGATTCACTACAATTGAGACACACGTATTACGATATATAATCTTTGTATTAAATTTCTCATAAATATTGCTAAATAAAAACAGTAGTATAATATGTAATAAACAATTTATTTTATGAATTTTCCACATATCCTCCTTTGGCCTTCAGTACAGCTTTGAAACTCCTAACGGTGGAGGCAACAAAGGCAGATATTTCTTCCTCGATAAGGAGGCCCATGGCTGAAGCAGTTTCTTTTTTAAAATCTCCATGATGGTCAGGACTTGCTTCACACCCTTCTTTCCAGAATAGACTATATTCCATAGTACATGGGGCTCAGATCTGGGAGGATGGTGGCCACAAGTATTTGGGACAAAAGTCTGCAAACATATTATTTCAGAAGCTTTGAATCAATCTGCTGGTGTGGGATGGATCCCCATCTTGCTGGAACACTAAAGGTGTCGTTGGATACTCTCTTTGTACCCATGGGACTACATCCTCGGAAAGAAGGTAAAAATAAACCGCTTGGTCCACCTTCACCCCTCCTCGACGAAGATCAAAGGGGCCCTTCCCGTCCGACGTCACGCCGCCCAGACCATGACGGAGGGTGGCTTCTGCCTTCTGAAGGCTGTCCTCAGCTCCACGGGATGTCCTCCTTCTTCCACGTCAAAATCCAGTCACTTTGAATGTTGTGGGTGGCCGGACAGTGAAAATTTTCTCATCTGTCCAGAGAACTGATGGCGACCTGTCTTTGGAGAGTTGTTGAATAATTTTCCTCCCACGGATAAGAGGCTTGTTCATTATGGCCTGGGACAGAATCTGAGGTGGCTTCTTCTTATAAGCGAGCATCCTCAGGTCTTTCCTGATCAACCTCCAAATGCTAGTGGTGCTCATGTACTCCTCTTTAGGCATCTGTCTCATGGATAAAGTTGGATTTGTCCTGAGTTTCTCCCTGATCCTCTCTTCCCAGGCAGTGTCCTCACAATTTTTTTTCCAGACCTGAACCTTCCTTGAAACCTTGCCTAACTCCTTAAAGGCTTTTATGGTCCTTTAGACCGTTGCTCCGCTCACTGTGGCCTTTAAAATCTTCATAATTTCATAATTTAGATTTTCCATTACGAAATGAGGCCAAAATCAAGTCACATTGATCCTGTTCAGAAGCAATTTTCTATTGGAAGAAGGGCTATCTCACACAACTTATTTTTATGAAAGTTGTAGCTGATATGTCTATCAACAACAACAAAATAAAAAATGGAGGGATATTAAATTTGGGAAACGTAGGAGTTACCAAAGTGAGAGTCTCAATTCTAGTGAATCACCCTGTATATATATATATATATATTTTTCATGATATTCCAATGACTCATTTTACAATTGTCAGAGTTTCATATAAATAATAGTTTTTTTGTTGATAAGCTGCCAAAAATAATGTTTTTATGACGTCATGTTTGCATTTTGACTCATTTTCAAAATCACTATTTATATACAATAAACAGTGTTGCGTACGCAATATAATTTTGTCTAGGTTGTTTGTTATTTGAAAATATAGTACTTTTTACGCCTTTACCCACTCAGAAAATGGAATTCTTTTTAGCCTCTTCTTTTAAGTAAATCCAATACCACTTAAAGACCAAGGAATGACACCATTTTTTATTTATAGTACTCTTTAGACTCAGTTGAAATGGAGAAGCGGAGGGATTGTAGACATATTATGCATGCTACAAATATTAATTATGGAGAGAAATTACAAAATTCAAGATTTTTTTAGAACCTACTAACATGGAAAGAAGCTACTAAGAGGATTTAATTTACTGTACCGGGGCAGGATTTTTATATAGAAAAACGAATAAATATCTTGCACTTTTAGTCAACAGGTGTGCGCGACTCTTATCACTATATGATATAATTTGTATTTTTTGGTGATCATTTAAAAATATGAATACAAAGTACCTAAACTGTATCCATGTTTTAAATCAAAAAAACTTTTAAATTTCGCTTATTGCTCACTTTCAATTAGACTGCTATTGGAATGCTACCAAATTCGTGGAATTACATTATCGATTTTTTGAGTTACAACTGGCCTTGTTCTCATGTATTATTATTGCCTACTACATGAGAATGTTCATAAATATAGTAGTTTTATAACTACAAGGGATTTGTGTTTGTCAAATACATGTTTTGATAAATAGTGTCTTTATGGAGTGTTGGTCTTGTTTGTTAGATTTATTTGAATCTAGTGTATTCTTTGTTGATTTTATGAAACTGTATTTATCCCTGTAATATTGTTTTTGTTGTTGTATGATTTATTTCATAGTTCATATAACTCTAGCCTTCATGGCTACTGAAAATATATATCCACATAAAAAGCAAATAATATAATTATAATATAATATTAATAGGAACCCAAAAACAATGCTTGACTATGATCTCATTTTACGGATGGAAGATGTGACCTGTCGAGATGAATATTGTATATGGAGTATTTTATGCATAATAGTACACAACTTTTTTATAAAATGATATAAATAAACATAAGAAAAAAATAAATTAAAGATGTGTGGGTCTGGGGTCTAATCCTGTCTGATCCAAATGGATCTACGAAACTTATGTGAGGGCACTTGTGAGTTATGGAGTGGTAATCTTTGCACCCAGACTTCAAGTAAATCAGTTGATGAGACGGCTCTTCGTAAATTACAGAGAATGGGTCTCAGTCGATCACAGGGGCAATGCTGTAGACCCCAACAAGTACCATGAAAATGCTTTGTGGTTTGCTACCACTTCATCTCTATATAATGGA
>CP045896.1:6412002-6496262 GCA_013387185.1 Caligus rogercresseyi
CCCGCTTCACTTGATCTCACTCTGGTATCAGTAGTAGAAGAGTGACCCTATTATAATATTATAATTATGAGTCTAAAATTCTTATGTCTGTCAAATATATAGATAGGAACAAATTGCTTTAAGTATTCATATGTAGAAATTGATTGATAGCTTAAACCAACTAATCTTAATGCGAATGTGTTATTTTAGTAGTCCCAACTGTATTCAGATATTGAAGAATAGCCTTTTTAATAAGTGAGTTCCAGCATTTTCATTCACCCAGAGTAGAGGTTGCATTTATTATCATAACGGGTGTACAAGTGAAACTTTTACACTTAACAAGTCAAACTTTATTGAAATCTAGTACGCAGCAAGAAGGGCATACGTGAAAACCAAGTTTACAGTATGAAAGAACATTAGGTATATTTTAAATTCTTTATGCGATGTGCCCGCCGTTGGACGGCCACGATGGCCATGAGCGCTTCCTGAAAGCCTGGCACCCTTAACACGAGTCCTCGTACATGCCGGCCCACTCCTGGTTGACGGCGGCTTTCAGGGCGCGATGTTCGGGTTGCGAAGCTTTCAGCCCTTGGACTCAATGTGGTGCCAGAAGGCGTAGTTCCAAAGGGTTGGTGTCGGAGCTCTTGGGGGCCACAAGTCCTTGGCCCAGAAGTCCATCTCCTGCCCCAGGAAACGCTGCGTGGCCCTCACCGTATGGGCGGGCGCTCCATCTCCTGGAGCACCACATTCCCACGGGAGTTCTCCCAGACCCAGGGGATGAACTTTGTTCTCACGATCACGATGTAGTCCGTTCGCGGTAAGCCTGTAGCCGGTCAGGAACAGATAAGATACATGGCCTTCCCGTTCGAGGCCACAAAGCCCAAGGACATCACGCTAGCTGGATGCTGGTGGTGGTGAGGGTCCTCACGTTCTCGTCGACGTCCCGAAGCTCAAGGTAACGGTCATTGCGCCTGTTTCGCACCGGATCTTCCAGAAGCGCGTGGACCCGAATTCGGACATCACGTTCTAGAGACATTTCTTCGGAGTGATTGACCGATTTTTATTTACTTTTTTTTGTTTGAAAGATGATGAGCCAATTTTTTTTCGTAGAAGCTGAGAAGATCACGAAACCTAGCATTTAACTAAATACGAGTGTAAAAGTTTCACTTGTACACATATATTTAAGGAAAATTAAGGCATTGGCGGGGGCCTTATGGCGTCAACCTGTATTCTGAGCACAGATGGGGTTCATATATATACAAAATATATGGATTGAGTGGGCAGCAAGGTTGACGATGAGCTCAGCATGCAAGGTGTAAAAGAGAGGAGCTGGATTAAAGAGATCATGAGGAGATGAAATATGGTATATAATGTTCCTACGAAGAGGTTCATTGATGATGACTTCCACTCAAGGCTTTATCCTGCCAAGATTAAAGTCATTTACATATGGGAATGTTCGGTCAAGTGGGGGGAGGAAACCAGTTATGTGGCCATATGGTCAAACTGTCAATCCTTCTTCTGATCTCTTCTTTCACCCTTTGTCCCATTATGATGATGTGGTATGTGTGTGTGTGTGTGAATGATGTAAATATCTACAGATTATAACGGTTGTTATTTGCAAGACTTTAAATAAATAAAGAAGATTATAATTTTAAATAAAGATCCAAAATAGCTTCATGACGTCACATAAAACATAAGAGTATGTGGAGTTGATGAGACCACTATGTTATTACCAGACTTTATAAGCCTTTTTTAATAGTGTTTTACTTGATTGAAGGAGTGTGTACGCGATATTAATATGTGGGTTAATTTATTACGAAATATATAGGAGAACATATAAGAAAAGTTATAATAATAAATGTCAATTTAAAATGCCTCAATGGGCGTTTGCCTTCATAACATGAATTAAAGCAAGAAAACTAAGTTTTTATGGACTAAGCTAAGACAACATTGAAAAAAGATCATGAACGAAAAAATTCAGCAAAATAGAATACGTTAGTTCAATTATTTTTCAAATAACAAGTCTCATACTTTTTGATTTTTATTCTAAAAATACTAGATAGTTTGGTAAATCTTGGGATAAATTTCGTATGGAGTCCACTAATCCATTGCCACCTTTGATACCTATTATCTATAACTGGGGGTTCCTCAATAATTTAATATGTACGCTTTTAGAAAAGGAGCGTGTAAAAAACAGTTGACACTATTAAATGAGACGCCACTTCCCTGTTGAGGTGTGAAGGAGATAAGAATCCTTCGTACCAAAAATAAGTGTCTTAATTAGACAACTCCCACGGTGAGGAAAAGTATGACTGTATTTGTTCATTTATTTGTCGATAAATGGATCATTCCTTTTGTCAAAAAGATGTTTTAAAAGAAAGAAAGTTGAGCTATCAACTCAAAATGATATTTAAAGCTATGTTTGCGATATTTACTAAAAAATAATCCTGAACTAGAGGCATATATACACTCAGAGAGTGCAAACCTCCGCCGTCACGGGGTCCTTATGAACCTTCCGAGGCGGATTTTTCACGACTGGGCGGCCCGGCGTAGAGGGACGGGGGAGGGTTCCCCTCGACGGAAATTCCGAGAGGAAGACGCTTCCGGCACCCGATTTTACAGCATAGCGAAATCTATTGGCAGAGTAGGCTAACTTGAAATATTATCAGTATTTAGCTCGTTTTGCATCTTAATTCTGCACCAGAGAGATGCCAAAATTTAATCACTTGTTCCTTTTGACATTTCCAACTACTCCACAAAGTTTCATCCGAATCTGTTCCGTTCTTTTTGAGTTATCCTGCTGACAAACAAACAAAAAACAAACGCCAGTGAAAACAATACCTCCTTCGGCGGAGGTAATTACTTCCAATAATTAATTCAATCAAAGATACATTAAAGGTTGCTACATGAAGAATTATCCGTTCTTTATAGTTCAGTTACCAAAAATGAATAACTAATAGGTATTCTTCATCATAGATTATACTGCAATATCCATTGATATCTATGGGCGTCTCTTGTTTGTGTGTCTACATTTTTGGGGGCATTATTTATGCATATTGGTCGTATTACCAATCTGACAGATAGTTATTTTTTTCTTCATTTTTTAGTTCTTTCATTTCAAGATGATTGTTTGAATCAATTCATTAAAAAATGAGCGCGTGGAGACTCAATTTGTTGTGGTTCGATTATATGGTTAATATTGATCAATAAAGGACTTGGGTTCGATGGTCATATATTAATGCTATGATGATTCATCTATCGCACGGATGCTATTCCAAAAACGGAATAAAAAACATCAGATGGCAATCAATTAACGGGTTTATTTGTCCAAATATTGGTTTTTATAATTCCTTCAATATGTTGGTCGAATGTAATATGGGTGGAAAGCACACCTCTACATCGGAAGGTCGATCAAAGAAATAGTAAGACATTGAACTGCTCAAACACAGTCACAAAAGCTTATTAAGAAAGATGAATACATATGTCAAACAGTATGTAAATATGAATGCTTTCATAGTTTTTCGACTTAGCAATATGTCTGTTCGAATAGTCTTTGTAGTGGTTTAGCATATCATCCTGTTCAAGTCTTCGCTAAAAAAGTATAAATCAGAGATGTTTTTTTTAATATAATTTTTATTGCTACTCCGTATTTACAATCAATAAATAACAGAACGGGCACATGTAAAATGAAATTAAACTTATGGTGCCCTCGCAATAGTGACCAATCCGGTCATCTATGTCGATCCGTCCTGACCATTATTCAAAGATGGCGTGGTAGTGAGCCAATCTCCAATCTTGTACCAACAATGAAATTATACTGATGGAGATGGTGGTCTCCAGAATCCTCGTTCCTCTTGAGAAAAATTCTTCTTTCCAACTCAAAACATGGGCAGTCACGAGCCAAATGGTTGGATCTTCATCCGCTTCACCACAAGCTCTGCACAGTGGACTTTGCGATGGATGCATTACATGCAAGTGCCTCGGAGGAGACAATGGCCCGTCATAAATTGAACCAGGGCGTTTAGTTTTCTTTAGAAAAATTTAGGAGCCGCTGCCATCTATTCATCTTTGTATATTCGTATAAAAATAAGTATATTTTTTATAATTAAAATTTATATTTAAAATTAGCATTCATATATTTGAAATGTATATTTTATATAAAAATTATTAGTATTTATATTGCAAAGTGACATCACTAAACACTAATGAAACGCTTACAAATGTCCCTACACATATACCTATGAGGAATATAAATATAAAAATTTATTATAAGATTTAATTTATCCATTTTGAAATTTAAGTTACCAATTGTATTTTGATAAGTACTATTCAATTTTATGTGATATATATTTGTTCTTTGTAAGTTCTTTTCATATTTACAACATAACAACTTTTATGGATTATAATGAAAGATTACTCTTCAAGAAATTCAATTCAAATTAATCAGAGATGGTTAATATAAGTCGTTAATATTAATGAAATATCTTGATATCATATCAATGTATCGCTTAATTCCAAATTTTTCTATATTCATTCAGTGAAGTAGATACATGCAGAGAAACTTAATAATTTGAAAGTTCAATAAAAACAATAGTACTTCCTTTTACACTTATACATTTTATTTGTGGATACAAACTCCCAATTTTTTTCATGCATTCTGGAAAATTACATTATCGTGGTCTGTGATCCGTGGTCTATCGACATAAACCAGGGATTTCAAATACCCTAATAAAAAGAAATCGCATGGGGTCAAATTTGGAGGGGTCATTGGAGATCGCCTCTGAAAGAGATGAGGCAATCGAGGAAATGTTGTCGCAACAAATTCATTGAGCTTTGTGCTGTGGCTCCATCTTGCTGAGACACACGTCCCTAACGCTCATTTCTTCAGGTCTTGAAAAGAAGAAAAAATGATTCCCGTGACGAGCTCCATTCACGGTAACGTCACGTTCGTTTATATATATAAAATAAGGATCAATTATTTCCATTACCGACATGGCACATCAGACAGTAACTCGTTCACAATTCAATGGCTACTGATGAAGCTCACGTGGATTTACATCACACCAATAACTCATGTCTTGCTTGTTGATGTAGCCATTCATGTGGAAGTGTGCCTCGTCACTGAAAAACATCAATGAAAAATCACTAATGTCAAAAAACGACTTAATGAGTGTATGTGCAATGGCGGTCGCCATTTATCCGATGTCATTTTCGAGACACCATAAAAAATTGGGATATTTATGACCTTTCAAATAAGTAAGTTTCTCTGACGCACCCTGTGTTATGTTATAGTATACGTTTCATGACTACCGTTCTTTGATCCTCGTGAATCGGATAAGCGAAAAGTTGACTAACCAGTTGAATGAATTGGAGTAGTTCACGATGGCACATTATATTTTAAATAAGAGGATGTACTTGGGTAACCAAAAACTGTATAGAAAAAAAAATATTTATAATAATTGTCACTTTAATATAGATATTGAATAGCCATGACTCTCTATGTGAATGTAAGGTATTAAAATCCATTTGTTGCAATGACTTTTGACTGCGTAATATGAATGCTGTTGTAAAAATAAAAGTCCAGATGTTGGTATTTTAACATGGTACCGCATTAATGATCCAATTAATGTCTCTTGAACTAGTTTATAGAGACAATCAATTAATAAAAAATAATATAGATACTTAACAAAACATTTAGTCTTACAATAAAAAATATATTTTGGTTCGATAGAATTGCATTCGTGTGGATATAAATGATCATATTTGCATTATAATTAGTCTATCAAACATGTGCCCTCATCGTTGAGAGATGAACACGGCTTTTACACCCTGAGCTAACGTGATCCTTCTATTTTATTTGAAAATTGTAAACCTTAGAAATTTTCATATCCGAGTCCACTTGTAATAAGAAGAAAACCTGAGCTAAAGCAACTCATGAAGGAGAAACGAGTTTTGTTGTGCAATAATTATTTGACGTTTATTTTTGGGTTATTTTGAGTGTGATATATTGAATATAATTAGCCGAACTGTTAATGTTATAGCAACATAATTTACGAACAAACCCCCAATACGATACCTTAGTTTATTTTAGGCTAAGATCAATATTGTGTCTGTCATGGATATCAAATGTCTTCATACTTTTTAAGAAGTTTTATATATTGCTAAGAAATCAATTGAAATGAGAAGAAACGTTTGTAATTGTATGTAAGGTCTATCATAATTCGTTAAATATTTATAAATAAAAAACTTCGGATTGGGCAAACTATAAGACATCTTGAATCCTTGTATATATAAGAGTTTCTTTAACCAAATTTGCAGTATTGGAAACCTACACCCAGCCTTAACTATCACCATCAATCCTTTTTTTGGCGCGTAACTCTCAGCTGCCAAACAAAAGATTTATGATAAAATATATTTTTACACTCTCTAGACTCGAAACAGGTTACTTCCTGTCCTTGACGTTCCCGCTATTGTTTTAAATCAATAGTACACCTCCCAGATGTGATTATATCATTTCATGGATCCGTAACATGGGCTCAATATACATATATAGTTCATGCTAAAGAGTGTTGGGATGCTAAGGTGAATTTTTAAATGCTAAGGAAAGCACATTGGGTTAAACGCTATAGCCAGCAAATTTCATATTTAAATCCTCGACAATGAAATACAATTAGCATTAAAATATGGGCAAGCAGTTGTTGCAATCCTGTACATAAATGCACTAACATATGTGTGAGTGAAACAAGTATCATTGTACAACTCATGATTGCTTGTACATTGTATACATATATTTTTATAAACAGCAAGAGCTCTTTTGATCATCAGGGCTTAGCAAGGACTTCTCCCCCCTCCAAAGGTGCTATACAAATGATCGTGTATTAAAGAGAAGAAACACATATAGGACAGTGTGACGTCATGGGCATACAGATCGACCAAAAGAAAATAAATAGTTTATTCGCGTAAAATCAATGAAAATATTCCTCAATCTTATAGCTGATAACTTTACTAATGATCTCATATTACATATATTAGTGTAAAAAATATGTTAGACAGAGCTGATGAACAGACATAAAAAAATATAAGCTGTATGCAGACAAAGTATGTCCTAAATCAAATATAAAAGCTTGGACATAATTATACGGTTCATATTTTAATAAAAAGCTTATTTTGACATCAAGTTATATAATACTTATTTTCAAAACCCATATGAAAACCATAGTTAGGATATATATATAAACATATAAAGTTATTCAATAAACGAGTTTTTTAAGAATAACTTCAAATAAGAAATCAATGTCGTTGCAAGGTGTTAAGGTAAGCGTCATAATTAATACTGTAAAGGAATGGTAAAAAATATCCATTTTCGTTCAAAATTCATCGTCATATATATTTTTTGGGCGATCCATTTTTGATTAGCAGCTCCTTGGAGGGGATTCCAGTTTCACAATATTAAGAATATCAAAATGTATATTAAATTTATATGACAACCAATATTATATAAATATGTTCTTACTAACAATCTTATTGTAGTCATCATTGGATCAACAATTTACTTCATAGTTATGTTTCTATCAGCCAACTTCTTATTTTTTTCTCTTAAACATCATTTGTTTCTTTTTTGTGAAATAAATGACACAGTTCAAAATAAAGATTTAAGCTTAAAATAAAAACAAAACAATTAAAAATATAAAGTTTAATTTCTTAAAATCACTTTAAATTATTAGATTACTTTTTTAATCAGAATATAATACAGGCTTAAAAAATACAGTTCAAAATAAAATAAAAGAGTTTAATACCTATATAAGACATATAGTCTAAAATAAAAAATAAAGTTTAATACAAAAGAGTTTAAAAGTTAAACATATAAAATAAAAGAATACAGTTTACATACAAGACATTTTAAAAAGAAAACGTTAAAAATGAAAGAATGCAGTTTAAATATAAAAGAGTTTAAAGTTTAAAACATAACGTTAAATATAAAAGAATTAATTTTAAATACAAAAAAGTCTAAAACTTAAAGCATATAGTCCAAAATAAAAGAATAGAGTTTAAAATATAATAATAAAGGGTAAAATAAAAGAATGCAGTTTAATATAAAAAATACAATTTAAAAAAGGTAAAAAAATCTAAAAATAAAGATAAACCTAAAATAACAATTTAAAATAAAAAGAATGGGGTTATAAATAAAATAACGCCGTTTAATTTAAAAAAAACATGTTAAAAATATAAATAGGATATAAGAAATGTAAAAAAAATAGAGAATATTAATTAAATTTTGCGCATTAATTGTTCATCATTATTGTTGAGCTCTCTCTATCTCTCACACTATGACTACTCACGGCCCACTTCTCTCCCTGATCATTGAGTACAAAGGTAACGAGCCCCTAACGCTAAAATAATAATAATGATGACAAACATAAAATAGTAGTCATAACTAGATAAGAGCAAACTTGGCAAACTTATATACGACGCCTTGTTTTTTTTAGAGTTATGAGCTCAGTTTGAGGCATGACAAGAAATGAGTCATGTCTCAATTTAAAGCGAGTCAAACAATGATGTGAACAAGCAGAGCATCATCCCCATAATATTAGTCAATTAAGGAAGACTCATTATTCCCTGACTGCCCAGTCAAGTAATATAATCTGAGCTCTTTTATTTTACATAAAACAACTTAATAAATAAATATGTAAATTCGCAGGCCTCAAATATACGTAGGATAAACTGGCCACAATAAATAATGGAAGGAAAGAGTGTCAATATGAAAAAAAACCTAGGAGATTCTTAACCCTTCTGACATCATCATATTCGTGTTATACAAGGGACAAAGTGTGAATTATGCCTATTATATTGCGTCAATGCATAAATAGTATTGTATAAATTATAGGGATTTCTATTTGATGGACGGTAAATTGCAACTACCAAAAGTAGATTTCTTCTACCAATACCCATAATTTTTTGGTGCCTAATTGGTTCGATAGAATTGCAATATCCGACAGGATATAAGTAAGCATTATAGCATGTAAATTAGTCACTCAAACTTAGGATCTTATCAATGAGGTAGCGGACCAAAAATGACCATCCCCTCTCGGGAGTATTCAAACCTGCGCACCCAACATTGAGAGATGAACACGCCTTAACGTACAACGCTATCGATCTCCACTAATACCGATACTTCCTTTCATCATAGATTTAAAGAAACTCTTCCAATATCGATTTTAATCAACTACTGAATTCAGGTGCGGGCAGAAGATATTCTCTATCAAATTTCTTTTTAATATTATTTATTGCATTGTCTTTGTTAATGACAAAAAAACTGTCTGTACAATGCCTAAAAAAGTCTATTTTATTTAAATATCTATTATCATAAATATGCATGGCCACAACACAACTTTTATGGCTTGTCATTTGTTTTGTGCAATTGATTCCGGCTAGAATAAACTTAACTCAGTCCTTCATTTTACTGTTCAAAAATTAAGCTCATTCCACTACAGTTTTTTTATTTGACTTTATATAATTAAACATTTTAGTTTAAAAGTTTTATAATGAATTATAATAAATTAAAAACAATTTGAGACATTACCTAAATAATGACTAGTTTTGAAACGGCATATAAATCGAATATTGTACCCAGTAAACAGTATATCCAACAAGTCGGGTATCTAGTACATCTAAATATACCTTTATGTAGAAATAAAGCATAATTTTGTTCCAAATACTGCAATAAAAATACAACAAAAAGTAATGTACCCATTTTTAAGAACTCTCCCAGGTTAAAATATATATGATACAGGGACGTTTAGACAATTGCATAAAAAAATGCTACCAAGAGGAAACTAAAGAAAATAAACAAATTGTTTCTATGAGCTTAATATTAAGAACAAGCATATTTTTTATTACCCTATCAGATGAATATTTTATCCACAGATTTCTACAGCCTCATTGACCCATAAAAACATGAAATCATGACCAAAAAATGTTGACCCCTTTCTTCATAAATTCATCAGATAGAGTTATTATTGTTATGTCTGAAAGCCTTAAATTAATTTATATCAATTTATTATTCCATTTAAATTCCTTGGAAAATGTACAAAGACATTACACATATCTTAGGCAATTAAGCGGTATTGCTTTGAATAGGGAAATATCGTTTGAATGTCTTAGAAAATAATTGGGCAATTACTGCACTGATGAATTTATTTAGATTTCTCTACTTTGCGAAATAGAATGTACGTAGAATTGCTGTTGTCATCATGTTTTTTTTAAATACAGTAGTCCCTCGCAAAGTCACGACGGCCCGGATCCACTACACGACCACCGCGATATATATGAGGGTCGCGATTGTGAGATATATTGAAATTTAGAGTTCTGACATTGAGTTCATATGGGGACGTTTTGCCGTGAAAAAACGGGAGCCAAGTCGTCGTCGCTTAGTAAAAGAACTGCAAGATGTCGAGGGGCGAAGTAGCGAGGGCCGACTGTACTAGATTTGAATACAATCGAACTGAAAGGATGGGTATAAATATATTTACTTATTAAAGAACTGTGAATCATTGAAACTATCAAATAGGTTGGTAACAGCTAATACGCAGCTGGATGTCTAACAGGTAATATTGTGAGGCGTATTTGGTTGAGTGAAAAGGGAATAATACAAAAAGTCTTCAAAAGGACTCTTATTTAGTTCCTACATGTATAAAAATACATGTATTACAAAATTTTAAAAAGTAAAAAATAATTCTTATCAATTTGCTTTCATTGGGTCATTGTACTCAGCGTTATTCATACGATTTTTAACCAGTTGGTGAAGAACTGTTTTCTATCCTTAGTTGTGCTAATACATTCATAAATCCATGTACAAAATATTTTTTTAAATTCAAATGATATGTTATAATATGAGCCTTCGACTCACATTATTTTTGTACTATGACAATGACCACAGACCCCCTCCGAGTATTTCTTTCGTCTCAAACACATCTGATGGTTTTTATATAAAATATTTGTTTGATCAAAGGAGTCTTTTAGGATTTAAGATTTAAGAGTTTTTTATTTATTTACAGTTTTTTCGAAGACCGCCTATTTTGACATCTTTTATTCCATAAAAGCTTACACACCTTACCATGAGTTTATAATGATAACGAACTTAATAACTTTTTTATATTTCTTTGCGGGCTAAAATCGGACCATATTTAATTAATTGGTTGTCTGATATGTTTAAAACAAAGTTTTACTGTAATCTATGCTATGCCTACTGTTATAATATACTTAGATATCATATGAATACGATTGTTTCTAATATTAATTGAAATATATGGGGGAAATGGCATAAATGTATACAATCTCCGCCAGTCAAACAAGACGTATGTTAATCGACCGAAATAACAGTTCCGATCCAGCAGTTATTTCAGGCCAATTTGTAGGAAAAAACCCTACGATTCTAGTTCTAAGCACAATTATTTCCTCGCAGCCAAAAAAAAAAAAAAAGAATACACACAAATATTGAGTACTTTATGGAGAGATTGTATATTTACCTATTTTAAGGGTTTATCTTTAATATTTGCAGCAATTAGCAAAGCAATTTTTTAGGCCTTGTTGATTATTTATGAGTAACGAAAGCAAGTCATCTCATGATTACGGTAAATAACATTAAGTATTGTTCAGAAGTGTTTATTTGCCAAGGTTGCTTGCAAGGGTATACAATCCAGGACTCACAAACTTTCTGAGTTTAGTGAATTATTTAACGGAATCAAATCTCTTTTCTACAAATAGACACATTTTTTATACTTATATGTTTGTTTTAAAGATAGCCATGTCCGTTAAGGCGTGTTCATCTCTCAATGTTGGGGGTGCAGGTTCGAATCCCGAGAGGGTATGGTGATTTTTGGTCTACCTCATCATAAGATCCTAGGTTCAATAGACTAATTTTAATGCTATAATGCTTAATTATATCCAATCGGAAGCTGCAATTCTATCGAATAGGCACAAAAAAGATAGCTTTTTGTGGAAAGTACATAATATGTGATACAAGTAGGATTAAACTTCTTTATACAAGCTTGGATTGTAGGAAAGAGAACTTGTGTAATAAAGTCTTGCCTTAGATGGATACTTCTTATATTACGAACATTTATTAGACACGGATAAGGGCCCATATAACTGGCATTGGAGGCCCCAAAATGCCATTATTGTGTTCCGTGGAGTCCAAGGCTCATAGGTATTGAATTTGAAACTCAAATAGTATTGTATGATTGTGAGGGGTAAAGCCCAGTAGCATTTGCGAAGTGGAACACAAATCTTTGGGGATATATTTTAATGGAAGTTCCTGGCTAAAAAGTGTCTGTTTACATAATGTGCATCTAATAATGTCCACCTAGGAAGGAGTTGTCAAAGAAAGGTCCTAGAGCCTTGGAATTTAATGAGTACCCTCCTTTGCTTCTCGAACTCATTATACACAATAATTGCATTATGTCAAAAATAAAAATAAAACCGATATACTTATTATTATTATTATGCATCGGGCCGATCAAAGGCTCAAATGAATATTATTTTGAAGAGGGCTCTCAAGGACTCTAATAATTATGGAAACATTTTATGGGCAGGGGGGTCACTTTGAAGGGAGAAAATAAATGGATCCTTGGATGAAGTTTAAGAATGCATATATTCAGATAAAAAGAGAGGTTACAGTTAACAATATGTTAAGAAAAGTTTTAATAAAACAAACAAAAGACTTCATTTTTTCCGTGGGTAATACATAGAGACATAAAGATAAGAGAGCTTATTCCCTTCATTAGCAGAGAAACATCGTTCAGCTGTATTTTTGTGTTCAATATAAACAAAGTAATTTGTACTACCTCATCGTAAGAGATAGGTTCTATCTCTATGATCAGCTTACGATGACGTAGGTCAAATTACTTTGTTTTTATTGGACACAAAATACAGATGAAGGGAATAAGTTCTCTATATCTTTTTATTTATATGGGGTAATATAATTTATTTCTTTTTCAACGTTTTGGATGACCAAATAAACAATCATTTGAGGGATAAGCGTGAGAAGTTTTAATTAACTTTATAAGACAATATTTCAATAATTAATCATAAATTTCTTAAATGAAATGGATGGATGGCCTTTGTGAATGTATACTTTGCATTTTTGAGTAGGATATTCTTATTCCTGAGTTCATTAGTACAACTCTACAGCCACGAGAGAAGTGATGCAGGTTTTCATGATACCAACTGCTTTTTTGAATTTGTTTTCACAGATTTTATCTCTACTAAGAAGCAGTTTCTTACTAATAAGTCGAAATAGCTAATATGAGAGGTTTCAAATGTATAGTAATAGTAGCAGCAGCATTTGTTTAACTGCGAGGCGTCATCACTATTTAGAAAGGGTTTTATTATAATATTCATGTATCTTTTTTTTAAACAAAGGAATCCATGTTTTTAACGATTATATTTTTTGAAGCACGTGAAAGACTTTTTCAGGTACATTTTCATTCTTTCTAGAAGGCAATGGAAAAGGAAAGTATTAATTTATTTGTCCAGATCGTGCGTTTGAATGACTCAAAAACTGACTCAACAATCTATTTTATGGAATATCCCTTGTGACTACTACATAATTGTTACAAAAAAACTCGCATAGAAATAAAGCTTGATACAAAACACTTTAATTACCTAATAGCTCAATGATTGAATTTCCATATTTGGGCTAGTGCATCCATCGCCTTGGAAATATGCCTAAAACTATAGTGCATCATGTGATTTATTTAAACATAATATTACCTTTAAATTATAATATTTGGAGTTTTGTGCATCTCTACGTTTCTACGACGGAATTCGAAGATATCACATACCAACTGTTGAGGGAGAGCTATATTTCTGAACGTACCCAATATATATAACAAATGAAATCTTTTCTGTTTTTTATAGTTCAATATAATAAAAAGGAGATTGATTTTGAAAAACTAATTTCACATTCTGTGTCTTTAAATTACTTTGTTATGATTTTCAAAAAACAAAGAAAAATTGGAGTGTGTAATGTTAGCATATTTCATAGCTTTTTATATCAATTAACTTCCAAGGTCATTTTGGATTTTTCATCCAAAGGTTTACTAAACTTAAAAATACTATTTACTCTGAAGCGAACAAGTCATCTTCTACAGGCGAGTGAAGTTAATTGATACAAAAAAGCTATGAAATATGCTAACATTACACACTCCATTTTTTCTTTGTTTTTACTGAAAACTTTGTTTTATTAGAAAACATTAAGAATACGTCTGGTAGTAAATTATATTTCCTTTAAATAAATAATTATTATTGAAGTCTGTAACGCCGACCATTTTCAAAAAAATTACGGAAAACTATAAGTTTACTAAATTTTTAAAACTTTGACCTCATTGAGCAACCCCGTAATGTTGACCGATTTTGTTCAAACTTTGTATGTCGTCTTCTTTTATCACTAAGAAACAGAAAATCCACAATGTTGCTAACATTTCAAACATTGAAAAATAAGAACAACCCTAATATATATAATATATATATGTATATAAATATATATACTTTCATGATTCTCCTCTAAGCCATTCACATTTAATCCCCAACGACCAGCATCCCAAATCTAAGGAGAGTAGAAAGTATATAAGGGTAAATAAAGAAAGGATATAACTTCTTGTAAACATATGTAAATATATACATTATATTTACTGCATAATAAGCGAAAACCTCTCTGACTCTTAAAGAAATATTAGGTTCTCTCCCATAAAACCATATATTTAATTTTCCTGAAAAAACTAAGGAAAGAGTTGATTATTATCTTGAGAAGTTTCGAGGACATTCTCAAAGAGATAAAAGCGCCCACATATGAATTTATAAAGAAATAGAAGAAAAATGATTTACCTCAGACATCTAAGCCTTAAATAAAGAACTAGGAATCAATGATCAACCAACCTTTCATTTATGATGAGCAACGTTTCAGACCATCATTGTCTTCCTTATGTATAATACTGAAATATTTTATTTTTTGCATTATTTCAATAGAAAACAATACAATATATAATAAAATATCATCTGAATAAGATATATATTGAACATATAAAATATCTTTTGCTTATAATTTTGTCATTTTCCTTTGCAAATCATTTATAAAATCAAAAGTTAATTGCATTATTGTCTAAGAATTTTGTTGATGTAGAGTTTATGATAAATCCTTATTTGTTTATCTCATTCTCTATGCAAAATTACTCCTAGACATTACGTCTTATATCCCATTATTTCTGTGTGGCATCATCCTTTGTCTCTTAATGTTCCTAGAAGCAGTGCAGCGACATATTATTTTGCACATTCCTTTCTAACTGTCGTTTACATGGGGGGATTAATGGCACTTTTACTAGGTCAAAATTAAGTTTGCAAGAAAACTCTTTCTCTCTCGCTTAACTCCCATCTATAATTATAAATCTTTATATATTTGGTTTCGTGCTTGGCATGATTATTTATGGAGTAACTCATTGGGTAATTGCCGCCCTTTTTTTACTCCTTCTTCCCTCAGATGCCCATAAACGAAACTCTGCAATAAGTGACAAGTATCTTCATAGAAGCTCCATATCGGGAATGTTGGGGTGATTTATGTTTCTTTATGGACCATTCATCTGATATCAAATTGATGCTTGCGCACGAGAGAGCGAGTGAGTGAAGGTCTCTAAATAATTAAGGGATTTGTCAATCCTCTTGAGCTCATTACTTTATAGAAGGGCCCTTAATAGGAATGGCAATTTGGAGCTTAGCATTGGTGCTTACAGATTCTATGACTGCTTTTGGGCGTGAAGCAGAGAGAAAGAGAGAGGGAGGGAGATAGAGAGAAAGAGGAGGAAAGAGAGGGAGAAAGAAAAAGTTTCCTTCTATCCCTCTCTCTTTTTCACGGCCAAAAACAGTCATAGAATCTGTAAGCACCATGGCTAAGCTCGCGATTTCCATTCTTAGCCCTTATACATAAATATAATGATTAAATCATTATAAAAGGCACGAGTGCTCTTCCAAACTCTATCTCTCTCTCTCTCCTTATTGGAGCATTCTTTAAGGTTCTTGCGCTTTTTATTTGTGATTTCACGCTGTAAAAATAATCTGGCGGATTTAAAAAAAGTTATTTATTTAATATTTCTCCAATTCAACCACAAATAAAATAGAAAATGCTAAAAAATAAGGACCAGTACATGTATAAATAACTTCAGATTAGGATTTTAACATTTCAATGCTCATAGCTGGAATTGTTGGGATTCGGTAAAATAAAAATATTTACTGTTTCGGTAGTCCTTAGTCAGGTTTCTTTAATCAGTATACCCGGATTGGTGGATTTTCACAAATCTGACGATATAAGGCGATAACGGTATAATAAAAACACCACATGGGATTAAATAAAAGCTCCATTTAAATACCCCTAAAACAAGTTTCTTTATCCACAGAAAGGGGCGCAATTCTTTTATGAGATATCAAGATTGCGATTTAAAAAATCTTATTCATTTTAAGAATACCGCTACCGATCGATGGCAAATAGTGGAATTGGTTGTAGTAATCAACCGTTGATTTTTTAAAGGTATGACCATGAGTCTTTGATTAACAAGGAATCGAATAGATGATCTCATCCACATATCTATCGCCGGTAGTACCTATCCATTGAATATAAATCAGTAGTTCCAGGTCTAAAAATATCATATGACTTCTTTAATTGTTGTTACATTTATGTAAATGGGCTATGAATAAATTCTGAAACGGATTCGAGCGTACCAATGTGAAGTTGGACCTAAAAACAATTAGTTACTCTAGAAAGAAGACCTAATATAAAATAGCATGCATGGTTTAAAGCACTCACCACTAATAGTTTACCTCTACTTTTATAATGAGACAAACATAAAATAATGGTGATTATCCCCATAATATTATTTCACATTTAATAGTTACTTCTTTGAATCAACAGGTAATAAAGCAATCAAAATTTCTACGATTCATATGAATGAAAGTCCTAATCCTAAGTGTCTGAATATGCAGATTATAGAAATGAAGTAGCTTTTAATGAATAATTAAAAGGAACAATTTAATTGTGGGTCTCTCTCAGAATCTATATATTAATTCTCCAATCTCTGTCCGTCTGTATGTCCGCACGCTATCTCCTCCCACATTTATGGTCAGATTTGAACTTTGAAGGTACCTATGGAATCTTTGGGTCAAGACGGACCTAATAAAAACTATTTGCAAAGTGATGGGACCAGAAATGAACCAGAAAAATTTCAGACCTTGTCTGATTTGAACAACCTACTTTTCGAGGTAAAGAGAGGAAAAAAGAAAGGAGGAGGAGGAGTTAGAGAAATAAAAAAAGAAAAAGCATCTCATGTGACTTAAAACCTACCCATACCCGAAGGGCGAACATATGGGTGCCGTAAGCGCCCAAATATGCAAGTAAAGTTTAATCATTGGTCATTTAAATTAAAATAAGTGAGGCAAATGAAGTTTTGCCTTACTTTTCATATTTTTATTCTTTCTCACATACATGAAATTGCATTGAATAAGGTCATTTATTTGTGTTGTTATATACAATTACTTACACAAGTGTTCAATCCAAAGCAACAATGAAAATGATTGTTCGTGTATATATATATATATATATATATATATATATATATATATATATATATATATATATATAATAGTTATTCACATGACATAGGTGAAGGTTTGATTGATTGAGTTCATTGATATGAAAAGCATGCTTCATTTGCCATGTATAAATATTGACACATAGTATTATTCCTTCATTATAACAATAAAAGATATACCTGCTTTGGGTTATTATTATTCGGACTAAATAGTATTTAAATGCTGTAATGATCCATGAAGTAATTTTCCGTATTATATAGTCCTAATTTTTATTAACTTAATGTTAAGTTGTCCAAAGGTAGGTATGCAAACACACACACACACACACACACACACACACACACACACACACACACACACACACACACACACACATATATATATATATATATATATATATATATATATATATATATATATATATATATATATATGAGTATTAAGAGGAAGACTCCCCGCCAATGAATCTTCTGGTTTCATGAGTCACAACTATGACATTTTGGGTTCGAACCAAGCGTCATTGGGCCCATTGGTTCTGTATATGACAATTATGACTGTTTGTGGCACCATATCCGTTTCAGATGGAACATCGCTTTATTCCGGGTGCTACAATTATTATGCACTATGGTGAACTTAAAAATAAACATTTACTCAGTATGTCACAATTATTTAATATTTTGGTTCCAAACCAACTGACCGGTGGCCTTTATATCATGGCTGTAGGAATATGGTAAATCAACTTTCTGGATATAAACGGCATTTTAACTCATATAACGCTTATATAGCTTTTTTGCATATGTTTAATTTTTTTGAGGAGGTTGAACCTTCTTATCTAAGAAAAAAAATCTCCCAAGAGCGTTTTTTGGATTATTTTTCAAAAACAACACTTTTGTTCAATATGACATAAACAAATATTTATTGAACCTCTTTTCAAAAACACAACTTCATCACTTTTGCCTAGAATGTATATCCTATATTTATTTCATATATTTAGTTTTGTTTTGCTTATTTTTCGGCCAATTAATTTAATTTTTTGGCAGGTTTATAAACGACATTATTTTTATTTCGAATTCCTATTATGCGAATATTACCTTAGTTAGATGTTCTCATTTTAGGATATAAACTCTATAGTTTATAATTAAAATAAAATGAACAGAAAAACTTCATAAAATTTCGGGAACAAGTTACATTTTTATATATTATTATTATTTATCATTTTAAATTATACATTTGCTTATTATAAGAGGAACTGGATGACGTTTCTAGACAGTGGTCCATGAATTCTGGAATTCAGAGGGAATCTTTAGGGTGAGAGTGGATGCACAACAAAATGGATATCCCTGATCAAAGGTTATGCAGCTTTGAAATTTAACTAATTTATATAATTCAATTTATTTTGTGTTAATATAATTTAACAAAGCAAATATATTGCTTAACTTTATAGGGAACGGATGTACTTTTCTGCAAACGTCCACATTCGACAGCTACTTTGAGGATTTTTCGGCTGAAGATTAACCATTGATAATCCATTTAAATGCTATGAACTTGATTATTTCTCTGACGTCTATTCAAGATTAGTGTAAATGGGTTTTCGCATTTCATGTTGCAGCCCCTCAAAGATCTGGTTAAGATGAACTGAAAGAGTCTAGACTTTCCATTTCTTCTTCCCTTGCAATCATCATGTATGCCTTGGCTATCATTTTTTATCATTTCGAAGCCCTTCAGAAACAATATAAATAGAACGTTTTATTGTTATAGTTAGATTGTTTGTCCTATTCATGTTACAAGGATTTTATGTATCCCAGAGTATGCAGTCGAATTACAAAACATACCATTATAACGTATGAATGAGAAAAAGGAAATGACGTCATATTCAGCGTGTGAAAGTGTATGCCAGAATATATGTTGTCATTTTTAATTGCAGCATTTTAAATACTAGGTTGAGTCATAAAGAATGAGACCGACCCTTAAAACTCGGAACTTTAATCAAAATCATAAAAATACTTCGAAATCAGTAAACATAAACCCCTCCGACTGCAATGACGTTCGTGACTGTAGTCCCGGAGCTTTCGGAGATGTTCGAACAGCTCGTCTTCGCTAACCTTCTACATTGCCCACTGCACGGACAGTGTGGCGTCTTCGTGGTCCCCAAACTCGTCATTACGGAGCAGGTACTTAAACTTCCGAAACAGGTACCGATCGCAGAGTCAGTTGGGTGAGTGGGGCTCTGTTCACCTGTTTAACGTCCTCTGGGTCTGAAAGTCTGTGGTAGTCACTCGCTGCCTCTTGTTGGTCTCATAGAGCTGGTGAGGGACGTGTACACTCAGGACGTTTCGTAATCCAAGATGCCTCCGTCAAAGCATATTAAAAAAAGCCTCAGCATGTAAACAGCCAGAACACCTTTGGTCTGAGGGGAGCGATACAACATATATTGTGGAGAGTTGATGTGTTACACAATAGTGAGCGGATAAACGCCGATGCCCCTATTTAGTTTCTGTGGCTATACTCGAGAATGGATCACTTTATAATAATAATATCTTTGTGGGATCCTACCTGTATTTAAATATAAGATGAAGAGGCTTCTGGTGCATTGTAATACTCTGCAAATGCCTTATCTCGTATGCCTTAAAGTAAAAAACTGAGCAAAATCTTGTGTTTTGTCTATTTAATTATATTTCAAAATATTCAACATATTTTTTTTTCCTTGACTTTTTCCGATACACAGAATCCTATGTATTGGTATTGTCACTTCTTCTCGTTACTTTATTTAAATGCCCGAGACCCGTAATTATGCGAAATTTGATGTATATGTCGTCTTGTAAGTATTAAGAATAAAGTCCCTTTGCATTAATTGGCGTCGAAGCTTTTAAGTCATCTCATTCAGGATGTGATAGCTAACGAATAACATATTGATAATGTCAGTGAGTTGAAGTAGACAGATTAGTAATTGTTGTCGACCTTCTGATTAGAGCTCAAGATGTGCATTTGATAGTCCATAATGCACTCATGTTAAACAAATGATATCCACCAGATGCCATGGACTGCAAACAAACTAGAGGCATATATACACTCAGAGAGTGCAAACCTCCGCCGTCACGGGGTCCTTATGAACTTTCCGAGGCGGATTTTTTCACGACTGGGGCGGCGTAGAGGGACGGGGGAGGGTTCCCCTCGACGGAAATTCCGAGAGGAGACGCTCCCGGCACCCGATTTTACAGCATAGCGACATCTATTGGCAGAGTAGGCTAACTTGAAATATTTATTAGTATTTAGCTCGTTTGCATCTTAATTCTGCACTCAGAGATGCCAAATTTAATCACTTGTTACTTTTGACATTTCCAACAAATCCACAAGTTTCATCCGAATCTGTTCCTCACTTTTTGAGTTATCCTGCTGACAAACAAACCAACAAACCAACGCCAGTGAAAACAATACCTCCTTCGGCGGAGGTAATTAAATTAGTTGCTCATTGAGGGATATTGAATCCATGGATGATTCAGGCTTTTGATTATATATAATCCAGCACCATTAAAATGACATAAGCTATTGTTGAATGACTCCCTTCATTAAGGGAATTTAATTAAGTATCCAATTAATAAATAAATCAACTGGTTATAAAGCAGCACATCAACACAATTAAAAGAAAAATATTTGACTTGCACCATTAGAGAATAAAGTTAATTTGATAGAAAAAATTATTAGATAATTTTTCAGGTTGTCACTTTCATGTACAAAATCTCATTCCATATTTTTTAATCGTTATTTTGAATCAAAATATATTCGTTTGTGTATTATTAATTTGTGCCCTAGATTGTTAATGTATTGACGTAATAGAATATACCATTTTGAGTTTCGTCTTATCTTAACGGCTTTGACCATGAACGCGAAGAGAAACAGAGTGACGAACATGGTCATCACATTCATCAGCCAACACAAATTATCTGTCTCCAAAAGCTGAAATATCATATAACTTTAATATAATTGTATTTCTATGAATATATTTTGTATTTGTCCAATTAGTCTCTATTTCTTTATTTATTCAATGGATTTTCCATCATAATTCTTTGATTGAATTAAAATATTATATATATATATATCAGGCTTGTGGGCGTTCGCAACCTTAGCGCTCCCCGTTCAATTTGAAAATAAATTCGTTCAGGCCTTTGTCCGTTTAATTTTTTACCTTTGTCCGATCGTTGAAAAAATATCAATTATTTACTATTATAAATTTGAAACAATTCCATTAAAAACGTCTTCACTTTAATTTCAATTGCACTTCTTTTTGTAAAAAAAACGTCCTCACTTTTTTTTCTCAAGTGACATAAGAAACATTGATTGAACCTATTTTATAAAAAAACCGTCCACACTTTTGAAAACAATATAAATTGAACGGAAGAACGCGAACAAAATAAAATTATGTTCGTTCATTTTTTCGTTCAATTCACAACCCTGAGATATATATATATATATATATATATATATATAGGAAACGGAGTGGGAAGAATTTATCCGCCGGGACTATTATGCCCTCGCCGGCCTTATAAAGGCCCAATATGCCATTGGGAGGCTGTCAACGGCCGTTTATGTTTCTTGAGGCCAGCGGCCCACTGGGAATGGTCCCGTACTCCCGCTGGCCACTCCGCCCTGTATATATATATATATTCATATCTCAATATCATAAATACTTATTTCATTTATGGCTGGGCGAACCAAAAAATAGAAGAACACCTTTACTTTTAGTAAACGGCATAAAGCTTCAAATATACGATAATCCTTTGAAAAGAGCGTCTCAACAAGAAAATAAACCTAAATAATGTTTTTTTTGGAAATAAATAATCCCTTTTTTTGCAACTTGCAATCCATTTATTAATTTTAAAAGATGATGAAAATTCTGAATTATCTTTATCCATACCCTCTTTTCATTACAAGTGATCAATTATTCATTGGATTAATCCTTCATAAACATGATACAAGGCATACAATTAACTTTTTCTTAATTAGGCCACCAATAATATAACTCTTAATGGGTTTAACACAGAATACCTCAAGCCTATTATTTTCGCCCCTCACCGTTGTAAAATGAAGCCCCCCTTTGAATATCAGTTCCCTTTCCATCATCGCTTCTACATAGTATTCCCTGGATGAACCAATAAAAAAACTATGATTTATATTCCCTTAAATCTAACAGTCAATAAAATAATGTTTTGCTATTTGAAGGCCTCCCTCTGTTTAATGATATTATTGTTTAAATTTGTGTATAAGGGAATGAATGAGGCAGCCAGGTGTCTGTGATTGGGCTACCACCACCTGGCGGTGTTCATTATTCCTTATTGTTTCAAAGACGTAGGAAGAAGAAAGATTATATTATTGGACTCCTCTTCTTCTTATTGTTGTTTCTTTCCTTCGAAAATGGAGAAAACAACTGAGGGGAGGAATTTGTTTTATACTTCAGTCCCTAGGAAAATACGCCCTTTAAAGAATAAATAACTCAACAGATGTGTGTGTGTGTGTGTTTGGGAGAGGGATGGATGAAATAAAAATACGTGGGTTGCTTTTCCTTTTGGGGTTACCTGCAAGTTCAAGCTCTGCTTGCTTCTTGCTTGGGAGTCTGAAAAAGAAATATAGGAGGTAATCCTCAAGTACACGAACATACACACACACCCACACTGTGTTCTCCTCCTCCTTCTTATCAACTCACATCCTGATAAGCCCACTTACTTAGTACAACAATGGGGTAGCATCCATAATATGAATCCATATATAATAGATGTATATAATATATCACAATCAAAAGTTCCCCTTATATTATTAATTCCATTGTCCTGCATCTATTTATTCGTTTAGGCACAAAAAGACGCTAATAAACTGACTAGGAGGATATTAGGCCGAAGAATTGGCCGAGAAGAATTGGGCTAAGAACACAAAAACAGCCAGGACGAAATGTCCAAAATAGAAAAAAAATGATGACGTATGAAAAAAATGCTCCAAATAAATCATTTTATTACTTTATTGATATTTTGTGTAATTGCTTATGAGTACGTACAGGTCCGGCAGCAGGCCCAGGCTGTTGGGGGGCCTACAGTTGTTATGGGGGGGGGGCACAGTTGGCACGTTCATAAAAATTGGGCCCACGTACTCAGAGGGTGGGCAGGCCTGGCCCCCTCAGGCCCGCCCATCCCGCCGGGCCTGAGTACATATATAATAAACATTTTAGTTTAAAGTTACTACACAAAAAAGTCATTAATACACATAATAACAAAAATAAAATAAACAGCGGTAAAACATCTCACAAAAAAAACACTACAATATGGTCAAATAAAAAAGTCAAAACAATTAAAAAATCATATTTTTCTATAAAAAACGTTAAAAAGTATTTTGAGGTCCTTCGCTGCATTCACATAGCAGGATGGGTAAAACTTCACCACCTCTCAGCAAGCTTCCACCGCTTTCCCGACGTCCATGGAATCGTGATGCTGAATCATTGCCTTGCCTAATATCAAAAACAAAGAAATCATTATCTTTAATTGCAAAAATAAAATTATATTTTCCTATGTGAAAAAATAGTATCTGCTCAAAACTGAGTTCTATTTCATTCAATACTTGCCAATCCATGTATTTCGACCATTTTTTCCATGAGCCATCATTTTTCCTTTCTATCTTGGGTAATTTCTTCCTGGATGATTTTTTTAAACATTCTTTCATAGGCCATATTTTCCTGGGCCGTTTCTTTTACACACCGTCGGAGGCCCAAAACAAACATTCTATCTTCTATGATACTTATCCTGAGATAGGTACATTGGGATAAAAAAACAGGGACAACAATCACAAAACCTTTTATTTAGGAAGATATATTGTTGAGTTTCTTCCGGGCCTCCATCCCCAGTCTATGGATTCTCAAAAATATTACTCTGTTATTGAATGAAAAGACCCCAAACTAAATATTAAATAAAAGCTGATATAATATTTCTTTGAAGTCAAAATCACAAATATATAAAATAGATCTCATAATTTTAAGTGAGTTGAGCTTAGCCTTGAATTCCAGTGACTCATTTCCTGTGTGATAAGATCATCGTATTAAAATAACTTGTTTGGTGAATAAGGATACCACACCTGAACTTTTTATAGAACGTGATTGGTTAAAATAAAAAGAGTTAACATAATTTTTAAAAAGCAGTTGAAATACGACATAATTTTATCTTGTGGTTATTGAGATGTGTTAAGTCTGATAGATCAAGGAATACTAGAACCTACATGGAAAGGTGACTTCTTTCGCGCGCCAGGAAATCAATACATAAGCAGGACATTCAAATTCTACTTATTTATTATATTTGTTATTGTATATATTATATTTTTTCTGTTAAAATGTTTTATATTCTTTTAAATAAAAATATAGCTATTTTCTTGTAATAAAAAATAGACATTGCATTAGATGTATACAGATAGACATATATTTATCAAGTGAATGAAATACAATGACCTCCTAAGGAACACTAGAAGTCTTTCTCATGAATTTCAATCAATGTAAATTACGATCTTTGAATAAACTATTCCAATATTACTTATTTATATTAACGAAATAAATAAAACTCCTCAAGTCCAATGAAAGAATGAATGTTTAATATATATTTTTAATACCCAAGTCATAAAGGGATGGCTAAAATGCTAAACTTAATTATATAACATGCATTGAGCTGCATTGTTGTGACATCTTGTCATGTGTCCAAATCAAGAAATACTAGAAACAAACACCATGGAAGGGTAACTCTTTTCCTTAGTAGGTACTTCTTCCTTTCAGTAGTTATTATTCTTGGTGAAATGTAGTGTATTACAACATAAATTATTTTTCTCGAAATGATCTCATTAAGTGTAAATTCCTCAGATCAATTGAAGTTTTATATTGTATATTTTAAGTTTATAAGAATATAAAACACCTAAACAGCAAAGATATAATTTAGACATTACACATATAATACATAAGTAGAATTTGAATGTCCTGCTTATGTACTGATTTCCCGGCGCGCGAAAAAAGTCAGCCTTCCATGTAGTTTCCAGCATTCTTGCCTATATACATCATGAGTCATGACACCTGGGAATGCCTTAAATCCCTCTTTTGACCATTTGATGGCTCATAAAATATTAACTTATAATTACATGGACGTGAGTTGGATATATTGTATGTATTGGGCACGCCCTGTAATTTTCTACTCACATTTTTATGTACCATAAAAAGCGTAAGGGATTAATCACTCTACAGGTGTAGGGAAATTCAAAAAGAGGGAAATAAAAAAACCACTATTTCTGAAAGTTCAGAAACAACATAACAGTTGTAATTCACTAATATTGTATATTAGTATGTGTAGGAATAATTATAATACTTTGAACTTATTTGCCTTGTGTTCGGAACATTTTAGAAATAGCAAAAAAACCATTAATTATGATATTTTTAGTTGAAAATTATGTACATTTTTAACATAGGTGCTTATATTTTGAAATGTTTGTATATGCCAGGGTGAAATCGGCAGGGGGTCAGATTGTTTGGGGATATTTTTCTCAAATCACCTATGTTTACAAATATAGGTTGTTGTAATGACGTCTCACACAGGCTGCCAACTGCATTCCTGGAAGAGTATTAATATAGCCAACCTATTAAAGAAAAGAAAAAGAAAGAGAGAAAAGAAGAGGAAAGAGTGATGGACGTCACAAATCAACTATCGAACGTATCCCTATTGTTGTTCATTTCTCCGAGTCCCTTTTAACTTTGAGCATTGTGTCTTATTTCATTAACTTATACATCAATAAAGGATTGAGTTATGAATATTGATATTATTTACCATGTTGTAAAAGCCAATGAATCAGCAATTCAGTGGGGAGATGTAGGGGTATCGTGATATGAAAAAGAGTGAGAGGATGAAGTGGGGGAATCTTCACTTATATAGGGAGCTTCCACTATGTGTTAGCCAATCAAAGTGAAGCAGAAACCGTTAACAATATGAAGTTAAAGGGGCTCGGAGAAATGAACAACAATAGGGATAACGTTCGATAGTTGATTTGTGACGTCAATCACTCTTTCTCTTCTTCTCTCTTTCTTTCCTTTTCTTAATAGGTTGGCTATATTAATACTCTTCCAGGAATGCAGTTGGCAGCCTGTGTGAGACGTCATCACAACAACCTAAATTTGTAAACATAGGTGATTTGAGAAAATATCCCCAATTGTTTTCAAGTGGGACCTCGGGAGTCAAATACCGGTACATTTTTGGCCGGCAAGACCAAACACTTAAGGATAAAAAAACCAAAGTAGATTTAAATTTGTGATATGTATCATAGTATTATTTATTATACAAAAACACTTTTCAACACTGACGTAAGGGCTGAATGGGATGTCCATTCGGGCCGGTTCCGGCCCGCAGGCCGTCACCATGGCACCACTGGTATATGCTATGGAAGATATATTTTAAGTTAATTTAAAACAAAATTGTGTTTCCCCCCTTTTAGTTCAATTGTGTATTAGTAAAAGAAAATAGTCATTACGTGTAATTTACCTGATTGAATCGAATGTTATGACATCGTCAATGTATATACACCATAATGCAACGCCCTTGTAAAGTCAGTCTTATGGGCTCAGGTGTCCATAGGGAATACATTCCATCAGGAAGGTTGAGTCTGAGGTGTAAATTTCGCTAGAGAAATCCACAATGTTTGCCATACTCTTTGCATACATAAAGTCAATTATACGAGTATTATGATTATAATATACTGTAACAATAAAATACTTAATTTTTAGTTTATACTTGATATTCCTTAATTTATTTGTCAAATTATGAGAGGCATCATGTATTTTGTAAGTGATGCCTTGAGACATTTACAGTCTCAGGACCATTAATTATATGAACATATTCAGGACACTTAACGTCATGAGCAAGATATAGATACTACTTCTTGAATGGTGTAGCTACTCCCTGCAGCTCCGATTATGTTAAGTCTGATTGATCAAGGAATACTAGAAACTACAAGGAAAAGCGACTTCTTCGCGTGCCGGGAAATAATACGTAAGCAGGGCATCTAAATGAAATACAATGGCCTGCTCCTTCTAAGCCGAGATGGCTGCTATTGAGACTGGGTGGTAGCTCGGAGGAAGATTGTCTCAATGAGTAGCAGCCCTTCCTCCTTTGTAGAGCTTTGGACCTAAAAGAGAGTTTTTCGAGGGTGTAGGACTCCGGATGGAGTTCATAACGTTAATAATTGACTCCGATCCAATCTATGACTCTGTCAGGGAAATGTAAATGATGTTTTGAAGTGATGTAGGTCGTAAGAGGATAAAGTTGTTGATAAAATGAAGCCTAGTTACACGGATTCTATGGCGCAATTGTGATGCTAGAGAATATTGTAGGATATCGGAAGTACAAGCATAATGGATGAAATTATATTTAACATTATCGAACATGAACAAGGGCTGACAATACAAGAACTTCAACTAACATGAGCCAATTTACTCTTAATTGAGATCCATTTCGAGGAAAACAAATGACGTTGAAGCCAAGGAGAATATAAATAAGGTGAGGCAATGGGAATCGACGTTAGTGTTGCCCATGGGGCGCGATTTTCGAGCCTGAGCCCGCCCGAAAGACTAATAATTGAGCCCGACCCGGCCCGAGACCGAGCCCGATTAGTTTGATATGCGCCCGTCTTGCGCCCGCCCGACCATTGGGGAAATATATAATAGAGAAAGAAATTCAATTCAACAGATCCGAGAAAAAGTGGGGACTTTTTTTTAGAAAGAGGTCTGAGGAAAAAAGTGAAGACGTTTTCTTTTAGAAAGAGGTCATTTTTAAAAAAAATTAGAAAAAAATTAAAAAAGGCCGCCTGCATAGCCCACCCGACTTTCATATTTTTGCGCCCGGCCCGGCCCGTCGGGGGGCGGGCGGGCGGGCATGCCCGCCCGATGGACAACACTAATCGACGTAGGCAATCGCAGGGCGACAGCTGACTATTTTGTTGTGATGTCACAGCTACTACGTTTGGTTTATAGTTCAGTTTGTATTGTAAAGCGAAAATGACATATTCTCGAGGAAGTTATTGTGTTTGTGCCATCCCCTCTTGCTCTAATCCTTGAGATGTACAATATTTTGCACTTCTGACGAAGGATCTCGATATCCAACGTTTGTGGATTGCATGATCCGACAGGATTGGCCTAAAGAAAGCGAAGATCTGCGATCGTCATTTTACTCCAGATGACTTCCAAAGGAATTTTCAGGCTGAGCTTCTTTGCATCTTTGCTAGGAAGAAGCTTAAGTCTCAAGCTGTTCCTTCACTCTTCATCCCTGGATCACCCTCCTCATGTGTGTCTAAGTCCTTCAGACAGGTCCATCAAGAAGCCCGTGAACGAAAAAAAGTTGTGAGTTGACTAGTAAGGAAGAACGAGGAACTCTCACTCACGAAAATGAAGCTGTTAGCTACAAAGCTAAGTGCCTCAAATTTAGCTCATAAAACTTTAAGGATATTTAATTAGAACCTCATTGGAAAAAAATTACACACCGATTCAAACAAGAAAGTTAATGAATCCTTTGACAAAATTTAATCGGGGCCACTCAAAAGAAGATGTAACTACCGCCCTCAACCTACGGAGTATATGTTCCCGGGCCTTTGAGTACTTGCGCTCATGGAAACTCCTTCTTCTGCCTAGTCGGCAACACAGGAAATTGTAGCATTCGTGACGTCACAAAAATATATCTTTTGAACAAGAGTATAATTCAAAAATCTCCTCTTTGACTCACCTTATTTATATTTCCTTGCGTTGAAACACACCAGGTTTCACTAAAAAATGATTCACGTCGGGAATGCCCACTTCTTGAATGACCACAGGCGTGAATACACACTCACTGGAATACCCACCAGCTGTCAACAGCTTTTGAGATGGTGGGGATTCCATACACATATGTCAGGAATGCCCACCACCTGGAATACACACCATGAATGTACTCGGCTGTGTGGATTTTGTGGGTATATTTGTTCCATAGAATTATTATTTTATTTTGAAAAAATAGGAAATATAAAATCGATAATGATTGACCAAGATATTGATTGTGTACATCAGGGGTCGGGAACCTTTTTGGCTGACTGAGCCATAAATGCCCATTTTTAAAAAATAAATTTTCGTGAGAGCCATACCATTAAAATGAATACAAATAAATGTATGTATTTTTAAAAGACTCAATTTTAGACTGTAATAATGTACTATTATTTTTATTTCGTTTTTTTTTACATTGAAGCCAAGAAGTTAATAAAAAAGAAAGAAAGAAACTGCTCACCATTAATGAGACTTCTGGGACTGCATCGTTTTACTGATGGCTTTGTAGTCGGGCTGGTACGCGGTGAGGTTCAGCTTCATGCAGGCGTTGAGGCTTTCGTCAGTTAGACGTGACCTTAGATTGGTCTTGATGTGTTTGAGGTGGGAAAATGACTGCTCACATGCATACGTAGATCCAAACATGGTCAATACAGCCACGCTCACTCGCTGCAGTGTGCTGTATGTGACTGGCAGCGCGTTCCACGTTTTCACGATCAGGTCGTCTGCGTGTGGAAGTTTTTTAATTTCTGTCCACTTGTGTTGGCTGGCCAGCTCTGCTTGCTGCCGTGCAAGTTTCTCCAACTCTTCATTCAGTGACTTAAACTTATTCACCCACATGTCGGAGGCCTTCAGATCAGCAACTTCAAGCTCAAATTCTCCGACAGACACTCCAGGGATGTAACTGAGCTCCGCTGCATCCAGTGCGCACTCGTGGGGATGAGTGATGAATCGAAAGAGAAGGGTGTGCTGACGAAAATCTCCAAAACGTGCTTTGAACGACTGCAACAGATCTGATGTCGTGTTGGCTAGCTGCTGAGTATCAACATGTTGAGAGGGGTCACTTGCTGTGCATGCATCTTTGAATTCCCTCAGTTTTTCGAAGTGCAGTAAACGGCCCGTTTCAATATCAGTAATGAAGAGCTCCAGCTTGTTCTCGAATGCAAACACAGCTTGCTGAAGGGTTGCGACGGTATTTCCAATGCCTTGCATTTTCACATTGAGTTGGTTTAGGTGTGCAGTCATGTCCACAAGGTAGTAAAACTTCAGAAGCCACTCGGTGTTTTTTAGCTCGGGATGCTCGACACCTTTCATGTCCAGAAAAGTCCTGATTTCGTTCAGGCAAGCCGCGAAACGGCTGAGCACCTTCCCTCTTGACAACCAGCGGACATTGCTATGCAGGAGCAGGCCAGGGTAGGCATTTCCAACTTCGTCGAGCAGTGCTTTAAACTGGCGATCGTGCAACACTCTGGCAACAATGAAGTTGACCACTCGGATGACCAGCGACATCACCTCACCAAGTTGCTCGCCACACATTTGCGCACACAGTGCTTCCTGGTGAAGAATGCAATGAAGACTGAGGATAGGTCTGTTTTCATGTTGACGAAGAAGGGCCACAAATCCCCTGTTTTTCCCCACCATACATGGAGCACCATCAGTACACAGAGAAATTAGTTTATCCATGGGTAGATTTTTCTGCTGGGCAAACTCCATAAACGCCTTGAATAAATCTTCCCCTCTCGTTGTTCCCTTCATTGGCAAAACGGCAAGACTTTCTTCACGCAGTGTGTCACCGGCAACATATCTTGCAATTACACTGAACTGGGAGACATGACTTACGTCGGTTGACTCATCCAGGGCGAGCGAGAAGTAGACCGCTGTATTAATGTCCCTCACTTGTGTTTCCTCCACTTGATTTGTCATCATAATGGCGCGATCGTGTACGGTTCTTGCTGACAGGGGCATGTCTTTTATTCGCTTCATGATCTTTTCTTTGTCAGTGAAGTCGTCAAAAAGTTCATTGGCCACATCCAGCATTAGACTTTTGGCAAACTCGCCATCAGTAAATGGCTTTCCGTTCTTCACAATAGCTAATGTTAGTGTTACCTGGATAGAAGGAGAAGGGAGAGAGTATTTTGCCTCACTTCTCTCCCTTCTTTTTTCTTTCTATCCAGGTAACACTAACAGCAGTTACCAAATGGTAATTGTATATTCTCATATCAGAAGATCAATTTTTTGGAGAGTACGGCAAAATGTATTTGCTTATATCTCTTAAAATATAGCGATTTTTAGAACACCAAACATATCAAATGAAAGCTTGGTTAACCAGCTTTAATATTTTGGTATACTAAATCATGTCAATTTAATAAGTAGAGAGTTATATGTACATTAAAAAAGCCTATCTCGCGTACAAAATGACGCATATAATGGATTATAAATGCGTCAGAGACAAAGTAAAATTTTGAGAGGATACCTTGACGCAAATCTAAGAAACACATTATTATTTATTTTTTTCATAATCGATTTCTTATAGGTCAATACAGGCTCTGAATCATATGATGTAAACTCAGATTGTACTGAATTCTGAATTGATAGAATGCAACCAAGGTCATTTTTGGATTTATCATCTAAAGTTTACTAAACTTAAAAGTACTATTTTACTCTGAAGCGAACAAGTCATCTTCTACAGGCGAGTGAAGTTAATTGATACAAAAAAGCTATGAAATAAGCTAACAATACACACTCCATTTTTTTCTTTGTTTTTACTGAAAACTTTGTTTTATTAAAAAACATCAAACATACGTCTGGTAGTAAATTAGATTTCCTTTAAATTAATAATTATTATTGAAGTCTGTAACGTCCACCATTTTGAAGAAATTTGCGGAAAACTATATTTTTACTAAATTTTTAAAACTTTGACCTCGTTGCGCGACCTCGTAATGTTGACCGATTTTGTTCAAACTTTGTATGTCGTCTTCTTTTATCACCAAGAAACAGAAAATCCACAATGTTGCTAACATTTCAAACTTTTGAAAAATAAGAACAACCCTACTATTCACGCACGAGAAGGCCTTGTCAACTTCATACGCTTCTTCCTTTCTACTTTTCCCATCAGTGAGAGCCAAAATGCTGAAAGTTTCTAACCATTCTGCGATGATGGACGAATTTGGCGGCCCAGCCGTTTGGAGCTTCAATGACAGGACCTAATATATTCTAAGCAAACTCTGCTGCACGTCCATCCTTGTGGTACGCCGCTGCTCGATTGATCAGCATGTGAAAATTAAAGGCATCTCCAAGAAGAGTTTGCTGGAGGGAGTATCTATTGTTTACTACATAGATTATTTGTATGAACAAAAGTTTATAAAGCCCTAATAATGTATATATGAAATAAAAAATCTGTAAATTGTAAAAAATAATTTATTCGCATATTTATCATTTTTCTGCATATTTTGTAGTTTTGTTACAGATATTTGGGCTTTAAAAATTTTTTTACTCCAGATTTGTTCAGCCTACTTATGACTCTTTAAATAAAAGTTTCAATATATGAATGATTTAAACCAGCCTAAACTCAAAAATCTCATTGTATATGTGTTTTATGGGGACCCTCTATCGGTACACATTTTGCTATTGCACTCTGTACGCTTTTTCAAGGTAATGATTCATATGTTTAGGTTGCGTGGATTTACAATACATTCCGTGAAAATAATAGTGGGCATTCCCGCCTTATGAGTAGAGAATACCCACTGCCGGGAATACACACTTTCTAATTAAAAGCTGTTAACAGCTTGGGGTATTCCAGTCTGTGTGTATTCACGCTTGTGGTCATTCCAGCAAGTGGGCATTCCCCACGGATACCCTAAAAAATACATAAGTACTGAATGGGAAGTACTACCTACTTAGGTAAAGAGTCACCCTTCCATGGTGTCGTTTCTAGTATTTCTGGGATAGATGTATTAAATGGAAAAATAAGAAGTAAAAAATCAAAATCTAGCAAAAATATGCTCATTTTTTTGTTAATATCATGAAAAAAAAAAATTACTTTTTCTTTTATATGATTTAAATAATCCAACTCCCTATCTGTATGTGCCTGAAATGAAGAATATTGTATTGATTAAGTCATGGAACTTATTTGGTAAACTATAAAGACACAGGGATTTATGATATTCCACCATTGTGTTATTCACTTTGAGTTATTACCTCCACCGAAGGAGGTATTGTTTTCACTGGCGTTGGTTTGTTGTTTGGGTTGTTTTGTTGGTTTGTTTGTCAGCAGGATAACTCAAAAAGTACAGAACTGATTCGGATGAAACTTTGTGGAGTTGTTGGAAATGTCAAAAGAAACAAGTGATTAATTTTGGCATCTTTGAGTACAGAATTAAAATGCAAAATGAGCTAAATACTAATAAATATTTCAAGTTAGCCTACTCTGCCAATAGATGTCGATGTGCTGTGAAATTGGGTGCCGGGAGCGTCTTCCTCTTGGAATTTCCGTCGAGGGGAACCCTCCCCGTCCTCTACGCCGCCCCAGTCGTGAAAAATCCGCCTCGGAAGGCTCATAAGGACCCCGTGACGGCGGAGGTTTGCACTCTCTGAGTGTATATATGCCTCTAGTTTCATAATTTAATATGATAAGCAATTAATACAAATTACCCCCAAGAAGTCAACAGCTGAACTTTGGACATACATTTATATATGAGTACCTAGAAGACCTCACCTGAATACAAAAATGGATGTACAAAAGTCTTCTTAACAAGGCAAATAATATGTTTTGGAAGGCATCACTTAGTTGCTTATAAATGTATATAGGTCAATACCTACTTTAAAAGTAAGATCTTAGCTTCTTCGCCTCATACATACATCACACATCAACATGGGTGAAAGAAGACTATACATTTAAGTAGATTATTATTTGGGCCGAGAGGGGCTAAATAGTCCTCATTATCCACACTTGAAGGGGGTATAATACTTGGAAATCAAGCATTATTCACCTTATGGATAAATAAATAACTAGGCCATGAATGCTTAGACTTTAAGACGTAAACTCTAAAGAGATCCAAAATTATTTGGTATCATTTCATATATACCAATCAGGTTTTGAAATTAAGTTAAATGGGATGATATAAGAATAATCAGGGGTATAAAAAATTATAGGAATAGATTCTCTTTTTACAAATATTAATTGTAATTAATCATTAAAATAAGAATGTTTTGCCCAACCCGGAAGATCTTTATTATTATATTATTAAAACTCCATTCTTTCTTTAAATAAGGAATAATCACACAGTGATTTTTAGGTATCTTCCTACACGGAAATGTAAATAATAAATATATTGAACAAGCACTATCATCACAATCACCCCACACAAACAATTAGATATATAAATAAATTAGGAAAAAAAGTATAACCTTACAATTCATATTTTAAGCAAGGCTGAGGATATGTATGTTCTAGCCAAAATTATTTCATCTCTACGCATTATTCATGCAAGAAGGACATATGTAAAGATAAAGTGAATATGCCTGTAGACGTTCTCTTTCTAATTTTCTTTCTCTCTCTCTTTCCTCCTGTTCTCTCTCTCTCCCTCTCTTTACCCCTTTCTCTCTTTTTCACGGCCAAAAACAGTCATAGAATCTGTAAACACCAAGGCTAAGCTCCAGATATCCATTCCTAGATATCAATATGAGAAGGCCGACGAATTAGAAGGATACCACAATGGGACTTTTTTCTCCTCCTAAAACGTGATTGGTTTAAAAGAAAAGAAGCGTCAAAAACATACAAAATGACAGTTGGTAGTTTGGAAGAGCTGTCTTTCATATGGGCTTCATTTATCAATCCTTTAAGTAGACATTGGAACGATACATAATTACGTATCCTGACGATAAGACAAATTAAAGAAAATAAAGCTTCAAGCTGAAGCATTTTTTAATAGTCCGCAGACTATAAGCATTTATTTTTCATTTCAAAACAAACACAGAAAAACAAGTAATAAAAATTAGCATAAGATTGAAAACATAAGTAACAAAAAATTAAAATATGTTAAAACACGTACTAAAAACAATTATGCTTTAAGATTTTTTAACAATTTAGAATAGTTTTTTGTAATATTTATCACTGAATCACATAAAATTTCTTTTTTTGCTTTTATTGCATAAATAAAAAACTGTGTTTTTGTAATAATTGCGTTGATATGGTCCGCCTCTTCTCCCACGTAGAATGATATGAAGTCGTTCTTGGAGGTTGTAATTTTCCAGTGGCTTTTAATTATTCCTATCGTTTCCTCATAAAACTTGAGGAGTTTTCTACAAGACCATAGAAGGTGTTTCGAAGTTTCGGGTTCCTCTCTGCAGAAATAACAGTTTTTTCCTTCTCCACTACCGAAGTGTTTCCCAACTTGGAGTGTTCCGCTGAGGACCCTGTACTTGAACCATTTTTCTGCAGAGGTCAAAAGAGGGTTTTTAAAGGCTTTAATGCATAATTTAATGTCTCGATCTATCTCCCTCCTGGAGAGGTAATTTAAGAAGGGCGAAAGAGTAGCCTTCGTTCCGCATCTTCTCAAGACTTGTGGGGCCACATTGGAAAAAATTATCCTAAAGGGAGTGACAGGTCTATTTTTAAACTTTGGTGGTCCTTGAATGTGTTTTATTCTATGGAAGAGCATCTTCCCTAAAAGGCTGTTTTCAAATTCCATGTCCCCCAAACACGACAACCCTTGGAACGTTGAAAGGTCCTTCCTTAAAGAGGATATTGCATCCATTGCAGGCATTTGCCAACCAAGGTATTCCTCAAACTTAACAATAAGTGGTGTTGCTGCTTCGCTCATTTCCTTTAGAAGAGGACACATGAGTGAGGATTTTCTTAAAATTTGAAAATAACCCTTATGGAGGTCTTTTTTAAGTCTTCTTTTGGGAGATCAGATATTGTTTTATCATTTCTGCCCAATCCTCTGTACAATCTTTTAACCTTGTAAACCATCGTGAGTTCATGTTTCTCCACATAGACGAAAAATCGAGAACACCAAGACCACCATATCCGTGAGGATTATGTAGTCTTTTGTGAGAGAGGTTCTTGTACTTGGAGAGAAGGAAATATTTTTCCTTTAGGGAGTTAACCGTGTCACAGGTTATATGGTCGTAAGGAGTGACCTTAAGAAGGTGAATTACTTTTGGGAGAATATAAATATTCCAGCTGATTATTTTATTCCAGAATCCAAGATTGAGTGGAGTGAAAAAGGTTATTGCATTCCTTATCCTATTAATAATTTCATTGCAGTTTTTTGACCCAGAGTCGAGTCCGATCCATGTTCCTAAAACTTTTAAACTTTTTTGGGTAGATATGGATGGCCAAATCGGAGACAGATGATCATTGTAGTACTTCGCATTTTTCTTCGTTTATACAAAGGCCAGAGACTTTGGAGAAATCACTCAAATATTTGAACACACGTGTGAAATTTTGTGTCGTTCGTTGTACATCGCCCGTGGTTAGGATTGTAGTGTCATCTGCATAGGCTTTGACATCTATCCCTTCAATTTCTGATAATTGTCTTAGGAGAGGATCAGTTGCAATGATGAATAACAGGGGAGCGCTCGGAGACAGCCTCTATTTATTTGGTATGTGCATTGTTTGGCACCATAGCCAACGGTGTTTTTTGCATTGGAAAGAAGAATGCCAACCAATCTCATCATATAATGACCAAACCCCTTGTTTGCAAGAGTTTTAATTATATGTAAGTGAGAAACTGTGTCAAAAGCCTTTTTAAAATCGATGGTTAAAATGGATGTATTAAAATTGGTTTCGTATTTGGTCTGGAGGTTAAAAGGAATGTCTTCGATTAGTTTGCTCTTGACGAATCCGTATTGCGATGTATTAATAATGTGACTCATGCATTCATTTAGCCTGTTACTAATTATGTATGAAAAGATCTTGAAAATGCAGTTTTGCATGGTTAAAGGGCGGAGGTTTTTGACAAATCGAGGATCTTTATCTTTTTTAGGTATGAGAACCAGTGAGCCAGTGGATGCGTAAGACGGGAATGCACCTACAGCGAGAACTTTTTCATAAAATAAGAGTAAAATCGGGGCAAGGGCTTTAGAATATTTTTTATAAAATTCAAAACTGAGCCCTGTGTTACCTGGGGCTTTATCTCTCTTAGCATTTTTGTTAATAGCAGTTAAAATTTCTTCCATAGTTATCAACGATTCCATTTTGTTTATTATGTCTTCCGGTATGTCTGATATTGATGAACTCTTAATTTGGTTGCAAAAGTTTGCATCATTTCGTTCACATTTTAAACATTTTTGTTGAGGGGAACAATCATTGCACGAATATAATGCCGAATAAAAACTTGCAATGACTTGGTTATTTTCTTCCTCAGACTTACTTATAGAGCCGTCTTCCTTAAAAAGATTCTTTTTGATTTTTTTAATAGATTTTTTTTCTATTTGAACACATTGAAGTCTTGATTTCGAGAGATCGTCAATTTCGGAAAGTTTCAGTTTGATTCGGTGAATTTCGTCTTCTCTTCTCAACAGAGAGCTTATTTCATCTCGTATTTCGCGGGTTTCTTTCGAGGGGTCGTCGTAAGAACATAACTTTAGAATTCGGTTTCTTTTCCTTTGAGCATTTACACTCCCTTGAAATCGGCACGCGTTCCGAATCGAATTTACCATTGATGCAAAGTCTTGAAATATATTGTTAAAGTTTGTTCTTGCATGAGTGTTACTAATTATTTCAGTAATTTTTTTATCCAAACATTCGTTTTCTAAGACTGTATTGTTTAGTTTCCATGAGCTCTTGTGGCCGGGGTTCATTGGTCTGTCGTAGAGTATCATTTTGATTGCCCTATGATCGGAGATAGGATTCTGCACAACTTGATAGTCTTTGACACTTGATATGCATATTCCTTTAGTAAAAAAATAGTCGAGTCGAGAAGATACTTTTTGTCCATTTTTATTGTTAGTGAAAAAAGTATGATTTAGATCATTTTTGCAAACTGCTATGTCGTTGAACTCGTGTGCTGAGATAATGCTTTTAAAAGCTTTTGTGGCGTTCGGTGACGGATTTGAATTACTGGACGTTGTGTCCCTTTTCATGTTAAGTTTTAAATTTAAGTCTCCAGAGATAATTGTAGGTTTGTTGGTTAGAATAGGGGAGAGCTCGTTGTAAAAGAAATCCGGATCATCGTCGTTGGGTCCGTAAACTCCAATTATTTTTATTGACCGGTTGTTTTCCACTGCAGCGCTTATTTTGAGAAGATTCCCTCTGTTGCCTCGGTAGAGAACCTTAGATTTGAAAGTCTTCAAGCTGAAGCATTTATGTTCATAGGTGTGTTTGAAAGAACTGCCATAAAGCCTTCCTATCCATGATTTATAAGTGAGCTGCCTTCAATATTTTTTGTGAAAGCTGAAGAGATAATCATGCTTTTGAGTGCCGGTTTTCAACTCGAAGTAATTTAGTAAATGAATCATCACAAATCATGTAATTTAGCCTAGTTGATATAATTTTTTTAAATAAAAAACACGATACTTTGGGCGTTCCTTTCCAGAAAAGTCGAATTCTTCCGTGGAGATGCTAAGCTTGATTAATTATAGAGTTTAGCTGATGGCCACCTTCAAAATCCGTTGTTATGTAGGTGAATGTTATATAATATGAAAGGGTTATTTATCTCATCGGCAGAGCATTTACATATACTAAATATAATACATCGAATATTAGAAAGTAATTAAAATTTTGTTTGAAATAACATACATGAACATTTAAGTAATAAATTACTTTCCTTTTAAGGCCTCAAATCTCTAAAACAATTTTTTATACATATATAAATATATCAATCATCAGATATAACTAAAACAATAACACATCTGAGTATCATAAAAAGAAGATAAATCTATACATAATATGTTGTCAAATATCTCCATTATGCCTTTTTGTCTTTGTCTTTGTCGATTAAATCATGGAATAATCCAGTTACACCGGCATGCAACATCTCGTGGTATCGCCCAGGTGATGGGAGTTAGTCACCATACCATTTTAAATCATATGCAGAAGACTGGATACAAAAAAAGCTTGATTGTTTAGGTGCCGCATGATTTAACACAAAAAAAAACACTTTCTGAATTGAACCAACGACTGCGATTGCTGCTGAAACGGAACGAACTCGGCCTACTTTTGAAGCGGATGGTAACTGGCGACGGAAAATGTATCACATACGACAATATCAAGCAAAAACGGTCGTGGTCGAAGCCCGGTGAATCGTCTTAAACAGTGGCAAGCCGGGATTGACGGCCAGGAAGGCTTTGCTATGTGTTTGGTGGAATTGGAAGGAAATCATCCACTATGAGTTGCTCTCATATGGCCAGACGCATATTTCTACCATATACTGCGAAGAACTGGACCGCTTGAAGCAGGTGATCGATTAGAAGCGGCCATAATTGGCCAAAAGGAGGGGTGTAGTGTTCACCAGGACAACGCCAGACCACACACTTCGTTGATGACTCCTCAGAAGCTACGGGATCTCAGATGGGAGGTTTTATCGCACCCACCATATATCTTGGATATGGCGCCATTTGATTACCACCTGCTCCTGTACATGGCGAACGCCCTTAATGGTGCAAAGTTAAACTCAATAGAGGCTTGTGAAAAGTGGGGTCCGAATTCTTCGCCAATAAGGAGGGGGACTTCTATGAGGGAGGTATTATGAAGTTGCCGTCTAGATGGAAAACAATTATCGAACAAAACTTTGAACTAAATCCATTAATGTAACACTTTTTATAAAGCATTGAATAGAGAGTAAAAAAGCGGAAGGGAGATATTTGACAACCTAATTTAGATTGGCGTTCTTTTGTATTTCTTCATGGATGTGAATCAATATAATTTTGAGTCCTTTGACTTGGTTGCTTTATTATTAACTACTTATATTTATTTTATAAAGCTTCTACTACCGTTAAGACATTTATTGAATGTTAACTTTGTTTAATAAAATTTAACTTTTATCACACTGACGAATAGATGTAGAAAGAAAAGAAATATTTTTTTAGTCATATATGTACTTTATTATAATATAACTTGAAAGATGATTTTATGCTTTAGATAATTAAGGTCTTATAAAATAAATTAGTCTTAAAATATTTTTTACTTTTGTATGATAAAGATTTTGTTGATGAGAAGAAAATATATAAACATAGTTATATCTCTGGGTTAACAATGATAGCGTAATGAGACAGTGAAATAAGTTTTGTTCCACTCGAAAGTTTTTCTTACATTTTTTAAACTCAAATGCGTATTAGGGGGTTTGACAAATGCTCTCAATGATATCCTTATAGAAGTCGACCGATAGTTGATTAAAAGAGCCGATATATTACCGATAGTTTCTTCAGGAAAAACGATACTTTGTCTTATGTACGTATATATATATATATATCAGGCTTGTGAACAGAACGCAAAATTCAATTTTTTTGAATGCTGAACACCAAGAAATAGCCTTCGTTCAGCGTTCAATTTTTAGCATAATTGGTACGGAGATAAATTTTAAAAGATTCATTAAAATTCTTTTTTTTTAAACGTCGTCAACTTTTTGGAATTATTTTCTAAAAAAACGTCGTCATTTATTTGGAGATTATTCTCTAAAAAAAACATCCTCACTTTTTTTGGAAATTTCTTCAAAATCACATTTACATTCTTAAATTTTTCAATGGGGTTCCACAACACCCCATGAAGGGTTAATAAATGAACGCTGAACGGAACGCCAAAAAGCTGAACGCTCACAATATATATATATAGATATATATATATATATATATATATATATATATATATATATATATATATATATATATATATAGATTAAGTTCTAACCGCTAACTGTGTTTGAAGGTACAGCGACGTCTTTGACAACCATGATCCCAGAAAAGAAAGGAACTTATTATTGTCTATTTATTGAAATGAATTTATTTTATATAGCGATCTATCTCAAATTTGTATATTTATATGAATTATGAATGTCTATCCTTAACTGCTACGTGTTTGTCTAATTTGGATATGTGACTAGTAAAGGGATAATGAGTTCCTCAGGACTACCTAAGCTTGTGAAGCCTAACAAGTACTTTGCTTCAAGGAACGTCAATCCAAATGTCAATGACGTTCTTCAGTGAACAGGTGTTTTCTTGCCGTAATGATTATCATCTGGTTTATCATCCTCGCATTACTCTTCCAGTTCTTCTTTCTGGTGTTCTTGATATAAAAATACTTTGAATCATATACATAATAAAAATTGAACTTGTGTGTGACTTGGAGAAAGTCTTTTGTAGTCATATACTTCTAGAGTATTATATTACTGTTTGAGCGCCAAAATAAAATAATTTGAGTGAACGTGATTTAAGTGTAGTTTCTTTCAACACAAGTCTCATACTCTCCTATTTATTTAAACAACACTCTTGAGAGATTGTAATGTATGCCAGGAGATAATGATAAAATATGCTGACATTACATATTTCCATACATATACAATGATATCCGTCTCCAAATGTTTAAAAAAGTACTTTTAGCATTTTTTAACTCCCAATATATTAACCAAAAAATAAAGTTATTAATAATAATAAGCATTAGTTTAAATAAATGTTGTACGGGTGTACAAAAAAATAAAAATAATAAGCATTAGCATACTCCAGACGGTGTTTAAATTCGGACATGATTAAGACAAACTTAAAGGACGAGCGGGCATTATAACAAATAAACGGCATGATATCAGTCCACCATTAATGTCTACTTCCACACATCAGTGTTCCTACATTAGTAGAAATTCAAGAAAAATACACTTTTTCTAGGTATGATGAACGTGAATGATATGAAGAAGCGATCTGTTATGACGCCGTTTTTAAGATATTGAGAAGAAGTCGTCTAGTATCTGCTGCAAGTGTACAAAGTGTACCAATCCGATTGAGAGTACGCAAGGAATTTTCCACACTAATATAAGTCCGATTTAAAGGAACATGATAAGCAGGGCTGTTGGATTTGGAACAAAAACAATGCCATATATGCCCATAATATGCGGGAAAAAACATTACTTAATATGCGAAAAAAGGTTAAATGAGCAACAAAAAAGCCTTAATATGTGGAAAAATAATTTATATTATAAATAAAATAAATAATTATGTCATGTAATCATTGTTCCATTGAAGAATGAGGATATCTTTGCATGCTCTCTGTCAGACCGTTCGTGGTCGACAAAAGAGACTTTAGTTTGGAGAAGGACCCTTTCGCAGTTCACAGAGGTAATTGGAGTGCACGAGAAGAGGAACGGCAATTTGGGATCATCTTTGACTTTATGTCTCTCCTCTTCAGAATTCTATAGTAGAATTTAATTTTTTCGAAGTCTAGGTTCTTCTCAACGACACTGTTCAACTTGCTGCAAAGGGCTCAACGGTCAGCTGAATCTGCACCCTCTCAAGGATTCCCATTCTCACTGTCAGTGGATTCCTGATGACTAGTAAAGATTCCCCCCTTCGTGAGGCAATCGGGCGGGGAATTAATATTCTTCTGTTTTGTAGCACGTGTAAACACTCTTCTTCTTCTCATGGCACCTTGTGGAGAATTTAGACCCGTAAATATATATATATATAGGGCTGTCAAAATTGCTCAAAAATGACATTCGAATATCGTTTGAAAAAAAATGACGAATTCGAACTAATTCGATTTTTTAGAAAAGAATTTCCAAAAAAGTGACGAAGTTTATTTTTTAGAAAAGAATTTCCAAAAAAGTGATGACGTTTTTTATTAGAGAAGAGTAAAAGTGTTTTTTAACCTTTGAATATTAATTTCACGTTCGAATTCATTTTTGGATACTATTCGAATTCGAACATCAAATATTCGTTGACAGCCTAATATATATACATATATATATATCCTCATTTTTTTCCAAAATATGCGGTAAATATGCAGAAAAGGTCTAATATGCGTTATATGCGTAAAAGGTCGTTTTATGCCCAGAAAGTTTATTTACCAGATTCCTACAGCCCTGATGATAAGGCACGTTTATAAATCTGATTGATGATGTCACGCAGATGTAGATAGGTATGCAGAGAGGTGGGTCTTGCTATGGGCAAATAGGGCGACCGCCCTGGGACCACTCAAAAGAAAGTGAGTCAAGAATAACGTCAGAAATCAGACGAGTAAGAACAAGGGACAAATAATCGTGTTGCCACTCTGCTTTTGTATATGTGAGCGTTTGTGATCAGTTTATCGTCCTGGGACGTGTGGTGAGGCTGTGGAAGGCACTGACGTTATCACTCAGATTTACAGGATCGTGATTAAGCATCCTTATAGTATGTGTGAATGTGAGTGATGACGTTAGTGCCTCACCAAACGAACCAGGATGTAATCATAATGAAAATAGTTCCATTTCTGTATAAATATTTGTGGAATGTTTATGTTGTACACAATATTTAAATTAGTTATTGCTGTGTTATGGCATAGGTGGAGTGTAGCTGGTTGGGGCTTTTTTCCTGTACTGATAAAGGGGGCGGAAAAGTAACCAGGAGCGTTTTTCGCTATGAAATAGTAAGGAACTTGAGCAATACTTCAAGCTTATAAATATTAGGATTGACCCCAGCCTTAATTCCAATTGCCCACAAAGTATAGATCGTTAATCATAACGCCTTGAGAGAGAGAAACACACAAGCAAGGAGGAAGTGCCTGTTCATTTCATGCAGTAACCTGCATAATATAATTAATGAGTGATGAACTATGTTGCATCTCCTATGGGAAAGTTCTCGCAGTTGAGCTGTGTAAATAGGTAGTTCCTATTCTAAAGATCTTTCTTTCTTGCTCCACTGTGAATTGAGGTGCTCTAAGTCTTCTTATCTCATCTTCTGCACAGATTAAATGCACCCACTAAAGAAAATATGCATGTATCAAAAAATAAGTTCATATTCCCCCCACAAAGGGGTGGGAAGCAGAGGCATCTTTGAATAGAAACAAATGCGTGGCTGGATAGCTTAAAAACAAAACATCTGTAAGGGGTTGTGGGGTGAATTACAAGAAGAACTCATTAATACTCTACGTGTGTAGCTATTAATGGAGGGAAAATGATATCCAAGTATATTTAAAATTGATTCATTCGTATTATATATATATATATATATATATATATATATGATATATATATATATATATATATATATATATATATATATATATCAGTGTACCCGGTGCCCGGCTGCTTTTTTTTGGTTAAGATGTTTTTTATTGCTAAAATCCATACAGTGTAAAAAATAAGAATACACTAGAAAGTAGGGGAAAAAAACATAATCTTAAGACAGTTACGTTAAAAACAAATCACATGGTACTATGATCGCAAGGATTCCAAATCAGTTTTATTTTTATGTACATCAAAAATGAAACGAGATAATAAAGTTTCCAAATGTTAACTTTTGGGTATTTCCCATAAAAATGACTATTGCAAACTTAAATTCTCGTTGAATTTTGGATGTACATAAAAAAATAAAAACTGATTTGGAATCCTTGCAATCATAACTACATTTTGGGGTATATTGTTTGAAAATAGTATTGAAATTAAGGACATTAGAGGCGATCGAATGGCGAAAAAAAAATGCTACATATGTTTACTAAATAACTTTTGGCCCGTTGAGTGAACGCTTTCCATTATAATGTAAATTTCGTTCAAACTTACACAAGATGATCTCTCTCTCTCTCTCTATATATATATATATATAGGTATATATATATATATACATATATATATATATATATATATATATATATATATATATATTATATATATATATATATATAAATATATATATATATAATATATATATATAAGTGAATACAGAAAACCCAATAAAAAATTGGAAAATTGCTTTACGAATCTTAAATAAACATTTTAGTTTCAGTTTATTTTTCCTCTAAAAGACCTAAATATCCAAAAACTACTAATACAGTTCAAAGTATTGCCAAAAACAACACGAAGAACAATATGATAAATATATTTAAACTGATAAAATTTAATAGAATTTCCCTCCCAAGATTTGACAATGAGTTTCTTGTGAAGTTTTAACCCCTCTTCAAATCTTGTTGTGTAGAGTTTTAAGGAAAGTAAAATAGTTTTCTAACTAGGAAGACACAAAGTGCAAGAGCTATCATTTCCAACTTGTCGTCTACATTTTAAAATATATTAGTGTTATTTTTTTGGCAAATGTGTCTATGTAATATAAGGAGCTATAAAATCAATTGTTTACAAGGAATACATGAATTCCTCCAGAGCAACATTTGGCGTTTTAAAGATATGCCAAATGAAGGCTTATACTTGTTTTCTTCCTCTACCCAGCTGGGCACACATTTTGTCTATTTTTACGAGGATGGTTCATAAAGAACAATGTTATGTATAAAACCATGTTATCCTTGGAGTCTTGCCAAAGTTCTTCGTTGATTTGGGTGGCTTAAAAATATACAGAAGTACCCAGTTTTGAAACACGTTTTTTACTGAGATTTCACTTTCTGTGAAGGTGAATAACTTGTCGCAGCAGAGATAGAGATCCAGTAGAATCGTTGACTCTCCTGGCAGAGATTACGATCCTTATCTGTTCTAGGAGAGATTACGACTTATAAATGGAGATAATATTTGTACGATGTTGTTCAAACTATTTATTTAATTTGCGATTTCTATTCTATATTTAGTGGAAATGATTTCATTTTTGTGTTCAAGGAAGTAAATGTGACGCAATGTTTTACTAGCATTGTATCTAAATCATCAGCCTATATAATAATAATTGGATATTCATCTGAGAAGAAATCCGACATGATAAAAATAGTTTGAATTACATCATCTTACCATCTCCATATTTAAGTTGTCATCCTTCCTTAAAGAGAATTTACTCCTGATCTCATCAACAGAGTCGTTTATTCTTCTGTTATAGATAACGATCGTTGTTACTCCTAGGAGAGATACGATCGTGGTCGCTACCAGGAGAGTCAATGACTCTTTTGGATGTCCATCTCTACAGCGACATATGCATGTATGTATGTCTAAGGATAACAAACGAGGCCCTGTTTCTCGAACATGATTGGTTAAAAGAACAGAAGAGGAAATAATTTGAAAAGGCAGCTGGTTTTTTCCAATAAAGCATAACTTCATTCATGGCTGTTGAGGGTAGGAACAATAATTCCGAACAAATCATTCATTAAAAACTTTAATTGTCTCTTCTCATGGGCCTAAATCTATGACGTCATTGGCGAAGCCTTGGAGGAAATACTCCAATATTACTTATTGATATTGTTAATTAAAGAAACAGCTCATATCAGCAAAATAGAAATCAACAAAATAAACGTATATTATACTATTTGTAAGTCTTATTTATTAATTATGCTACGCTTATAGTGATAATTTAAAGCAAAATGATATTATCCAAGTGCCCAAATGTTGGGGCGCAGGTTTGAATCTCGAAAGGGACGGTTATTTTTGATCTACCTCATTGATAAGGTCCTAGGTTTGATAGACTAATATATATGCTATAATGCTAATTTATATCCAGTCGGATGCAATTCTATCAAACCTTATAGGCAAAAAATGATATTTTATAGTGTCAGTTTTATAATGTTTGCTTTCAAACAGTCTATGGAGAAATGAGTCTCAGTTTTTGTACCATTATATAAATAGGAATATGATTTTTTGCATTCAAAGAATAGCTGGTGACACAAAATATTATATTCTGTTGAGCATCAGCTTATTGGATAAATATAAATCATTGATAAGACACCAACAAAATAATTACAAGATAAACTTGTCAATCTCTTTCAATCATTTCACATTGAAATATAGAACAAACAAAAACGAATCATTGCTACTATAAAAATAAATATGATTTAAGAAACTCCCAAGTTAGTTAGTCACCTAGGCTGCTGCTCTCTTAATGGGTTTGCAAAGAACGCATGCAATTTATCACGACGAGAGAAATCGCATCATTCCCTTACATTACAAGCATGCCTAAGAAGACTTGTTGACCCATTTCAATAGAATGCAAATCATGTCGCGTAATATTATTATTATTATTTGTAGGAGAATGTCAATCATGTCCGCGCCCAATTGCCTTGAAGGCTAAAAAGATCCTCTTGCATTTCCTTTCCTGAAGTTGTAAATCAGGACGAAATTCCTGGGACTCTACAAATCACTCAATCAAATCCAAGTTGTATGCAGATGTATTACTTTGGGCATCATTAAACCCGAATAGTAGATATCTCAAAGGTAAGCACAAGCCTCACAAAAGTGGTTTTTCAAACAATGAATAGGGGACAAAATTTATTTTTAAAGGAAATATATTTTTGTTCGGCAAAAGAATACTAAAAATATGCAAACATTAACCATGTTTTTTATACATTTGTTTTAACAAATGCGTTTAAACTACATCTTACTATTAAAAAAGTAACAAAACTGATTTTGAAACTTAAAAATTATGGAATATATTCTTTCTGTATATGATCTCAATTATTTATTTTCATAACCAATTCTTGTTGGAACACTCGGCAAGGTGAATAAGTTTAAATAGATGAAAAAGCATATGATATTTAAGATCAACGTAGCGCCCAGTAATGTCCTTCATCTTTAAAAGCACAAAAGTTGCATCAACTCCACTGGCCTGTTAGAAACTTGGTTTATATATATATATTAAGATATCATTTTTTCGGAAGAAACTATCGGTAATAAATGGCTCTTAGAATCAACTATCGACCGACTTTTAATATATATTAGTAAGGATATCATTGAGATCATTTATCAAACTCTCCAATACGCATTTGAGCTTAAAAATGTAATAAAAAACCTTCGTGTAGAACAACCTTATTTCAATGTTTATTACGACTATATATTTACCCAGAGTATAACTATGTTTATATTTTTTTATCATCAACTATTTGTATATACTATATATATATATAAGTAAATTTCAGAGTCCTGATATATTTCATTATTGTTCAAACAAAACATTTTAAAATATCGTTGTTTATCACATATACCACTAGCTTCTTATCATTTAAATGACTAATCAGTTTTACTTCATAAAGGCACAGAGGATCAGTTATATATGGGTTCCTAGTATTGTGGATGAACGGCCTAACTATTGAATTTTTTTAGATGGGATTAAAGGGGATTAATGACTGGCTCAGAGAGTCTCTTTTTCATCAATGAATGTTTTAAATATTGGGATATTGTGCATGCAATATCATTCAACTGGTCAATGAAGCATGACAATTGTTAGTGCCTTTGTTATGTCTGGCTCATTCTTTAGAATAATAAAAGATTTCTATCTAATCTGTTGTTTAAAGACATTACTTTGAAGGTTCACTGGGAGTATCGTTTTTATATACTAGCATACAAAGCAGCGACTACCGATTAATTTACTTTTTATAAAGGTTGGCACTACTCGGACTAATAGGTGAAATCGATATATTTATATTTGAAAATAAAACTATCGAATCCCGATCGCATACTCAATCGGTAACGGTAAATTGTTATAACTTTTATTCGAATCTCGAAAAGTAAATGCATGGGCAAATGGATTTTTAGGGAAAAACTTTTCACATCATGATGGATTTTTATTTGTTTTGTTACTTTTTTGTTATATTTCATTGGTGAAGTTATTATTATTGATTAGAGTCTGAATGTATAGCTACCCTATTTATGTCCTTTTCATTGATAAGTATAGATTTTTAATGATTATATAATGAGGGGAACTTTGTTTGGATCGGTATCCAATTTGTTACTTCTAGAAAACGGAAGATGCCCTCTTTGATAACTTTGGTATCGATTTTAAGGAACCTCGTATCTGAATTAGGGAACTATTATCTAAATAATAAACCAAAAAATAAATTTCTTCCCTTCGAATCTTTTTTGCTCTCATCCAATCAAAACATTAAGGATAGCCATATTGTGGAAAGGAAATCAATGAATATAGAACGAATCCGACATTTTAGTCCAACTAAAATGCAAGCTTTCAAGTACCCCTTTTCCATTTATTATTTGTTTTTTTCTTTGCAAATCTCGTGCAAATGTCGGATATTTAACCCCTTTCACTCCCCCTTAACCGTCTACAAGTTCCTGACCCCATTTTCAAGAGTAGCAGACTAAAACAACATTACCTATTACCTCTCATAATTCATTAATAAACATTTAAATCCTCTCATTTTATATTCATTCCCTCACAAGATATAAAGCATTTAAAACATTCCGCAACACAAAAGTGCTTATTTAGTAGTGCTTCCCTATTTAGTATTTATTTATTTTTAAACCAGAATACCGTTCCTCTTTTCAATCGTACTACCATTCACTAAGGATAGTTTGTATGACAGTGTTTTTCAAATTCAATCATAAGTATCCAGAACTGGGACTCGGTAGAAAAAATCAAGCTGTGTTGAATCAGTTCGTTTGTTGTAATAATAATAATAAACTAACCAACCTCAAATTTTTTACCTTTGGCCAATCAAGTTATATCATAAGAGACAAACGTCTAATTACCAGGGTTGTGGATTGAACGGAAAAACGAACGCCGTTCGCGAACGCACGTTCAAAATAGAACGCCTGAACGGAATATAAATGTACAGACGAACGGAATGTTTTTTTGTTGGTGTTCGTCCATTCAATATATACTGTTTTTAAAAGTGTGGACGTTTTTTTATAATTTCAATCAATGTTTCTTATGTTTATATATATATATTATATATTTCTCGTTTTATGAAATACATCTCAGTTTGCATCAATTAAATGAAGGTGTTGCTCATTTACACCTTTGTTTACATTTTTGCGAAGATCCACTCGTGGAATAGACTTCCATTCTCAAGGAACTCGATCTATGTCATTTACAGATCCTTTGAATATACTATTGTAATATTGCAGTGTAATATTAATTATTGAAAACAACTTCACACACTCGATAAAAAGAATATGTTATGTCATTGATCCTTCAATAAAAACGTTGACAAATAAAATGGAAAAAACTATTAAAAAATTGTTGAGTTTGCGAGAACTACCATAAAATAATCTTTAGATACTTAACCAAAATGGGCCCCCGCTTGGTCATTTTTTTTATTCCAAATACTAGTATCGTTCATCAACCGATCACTCTTTGTTAATAACTAAATGTCTCAAAAGGGAAGAGTGGATATTTGATGAACAATTTCTATATTAAATACAGGATGAATAACAAAAATGGGTCCCAATTGATAGAAAAATTGATGCAAGGGAAGATGGAGGACTATCCAGCTAAGAAGGAAAGATTTAATAATTATAGCATAGTCCATGGTTCTTGCTTCATTGATGATGCTCTTATAATTCACTCGATATTTCTATAAAACTCATATTTTGTACTTGTTTTCAAGTGTTTTCATGTAATGGAAGTGTTACTGCATTCCTACAAATTCTTATGACTATGTATCGAACAATAGCCTCTTGTACATTACTATGAGATGCCGTCCTAATGAAACAAATTATTGTCATTTATAATTATAGGGTATAGGGTCTCTTAATGTTTGTCGTCATGAACTTGGGACTATGGAGATAGCAATCTATAGAGTGCTTATAGGGGGGATACCGAAGCTTCGACAGTTGGCATATTCATAGATTAAATAAAAGCATCATAAGTATGGAGAGCCTTCTCAAAACTTCCTTATACGTCAAGGATAATAACACAGAAGCAGCATAATTGTCACTTTTAAATACGGTGAGACGTAAATGCGATTATTTGATATTTTTGGGTAATAAAGAAACTCCAAATATTTAGTATTTTAATCCTCTAGGCATGAAAAATCCCCTTCAACTTCACTCTCCTCTTTATGTAGCAAGGAGACACTCGGTAGGTTTATATTTCTATGCTTGGGACCCAATAACACCTCTCAAATTTTAAGCCAATCAGATTGCAGAAGGGAAAAGGTAAGCATTTTATAAGTTAATTCAAACTCACCAATAAACATACTTATTTCATATATTTACTCACTTTTTCTACGTATATTAATCAAAGTGATTATCCATTTATAGACAAATAAGATGACTCACGATACTCAATCATTCTTTCTGTGAGTAGAAGAAGTTGCTTTATTCAATGAATAGGGTTAGCTGATGATATACGAATAGTCAACTTAAAAGATTCCTAAATGACCCATAATGAAAAGAGACAAACTGTCTTCTGAAATCTGAATTGATGTTCACAGCTAACCACAGCCACGAGATGTTTTAGTTCATAATACAAACAGATTTTATTTATATTCACTCTTCGCTCAATTCAACCAATCACGTTCTAGAAAAATATCATCGTTTCTTAACTATGGGATGGAAGTCTTCCTGCATTCATGTATCAAAGCATAACTTTCAGTCTATCAAAAAGAGACGCCGTCCTAATAGAACATATAATTGAAGAGTCTTTACATGTTTAACTAACGAATGCCTGCTTTGTGACCAATCAGCAGCTGTCAAATTGTATGCCAATCAATAGCAAAGTTTGTTAATATATGTATATTCTACTTTTTCCTTAATATTCCGTAATAACAAATGTTATTATATTGTTCATATAATTTAGATCCAACATCTAAGACGAGTCATCCCACCCCTTTTTTCTCTCTCTATTTGAAACCCGGGCCATGTGCATATGCTCACAGAGTCACTATTTCAATTACAAATTAAGTAAGGCACACACACACATACTCATGGAGGGCAAAGCCTTAAGAAAAACTCCTTGAAATAAAAGGGAGGGGAAGAGGCAATAAGTAGAATAAGTTAATGAAGCGTATGACAAAGAATAGGAGGAGAAGAACAGCAAATGAAATAATGTTTTTTTTGTTTGTCAAATTGAGGTTCACTTTTTAAAATAAATAAAAAAAGCTTGAGAAAGACCCATCCTTACACAGTATTATTATTATTATGAACCTAATACAAAAATTTGGCAAGAGCTCAATAGTAATAATAATAAATGTATGTTATATTTAAAACTATTTATCGTCTTTCTCTCTACTCCTTCTACCAAGTTAAATTTGTGCTTCACATTAATTGACAAATATGAGAGGGATTATTTATGGGTTTATTAAGTACCATGGAATATTTTTTGAAGTATGCAGGGTTTTTATGTCTCCTGTTTATTTGGTGGGATAGTTTCTAAATAGTAGGAATGAAAGGCAATCATATCATTTTGAATGTCATTATGGACTGTCGCCCAAATGCACTAATAAACATTGTTTTATTAAAGTTCCATTTTTTTTCTTCTTTGGACGCCTTTATTGATGTGTAAAAAATAAACATGTTTTTCTTTTTGCGCGAAGAATTGCTATATGTAATTCCTTTGGTATCCATAAGAAATGGACCAGAAAAATACGGCCTTGGAAGATAGATCCAAGAATAAATAAGAAAATAAATACCCATGGTAAAAATGGTCCAAATACATGGGAGTATGTGAGAGGAATACATATAAGTATCAAAGAAATACTATTTATCATATAAATTGTGTAAAATAAAGGTAAAAAATAGTTATATATCTGCAGTTATCGATACATGATTTCCTTAGCTAACTGCTCTTAGGTAGACCTCTACCGGTTGATACCAGATTAAGTTCTGGTGTGGTGGGACTTATCAAGGAGTAAAACCGTAGAGATAAAAAGAGCTTATTGGATTATTCAGAGAATTACGTCATATTGCCCAATATAAACAAATCTTTCTATTTCTATGATCAACTTAGAATGATGTAGTACAAATTACTTTGTTTGTATGGGCAATGGCGACAACTGAACGATCTTTCTTTGCTATTGAAGGGAATCAACTCTTTATATCTCTATGAGTAAAACAAACTAACAAACCAAAACATGATTTCCTTGTTTGTTTGTAGTAGATGGGGCAAAAGATTTAGTTGGGTCCTTTTTCCATGCTTCATCATTTTCCTTTTAAATATTGGGCCATGTCTTCCTAGGCTGTATTTTTCCTCGGCCATTTATTAATAATATAAATTAGGTAATGTAAATATGACATGTTGGAATAGTCTATTCAACGCATTTGTCAATTACATGGGGAACAAGGTCAGTAAATAAATTCCGAACTAACAATCGTAAGTAAAGTTAAATCCTGTTTCATAATGCCAACTGGTTTTTTGATATTCACGCTCCTTTTATTTCCACAATCACGTTCTAGAAAGGAGTCCCAGTGTGATATCCTTAAATGAGGGAATACTATTATAACTGGAATAGGAACTTCCTCCTTTTATGTCAATGTTTGACTATCTTCGTAAAAAAAGAAAAGGGAAACGGAGGGAGTTCCTAAAGGGAGCTTCCTCCTTTTCCCTTCTCTTTTTTACGAAGGAAGTTAAAAGGAGAGAGTTCCTATTCCAGGTTATAGTATTCCCTGCTTAAATGTAAAAAAATCGATACTTTTTCATCGTTATTTGATCGTCTTTATATTTGAGAGCTGTAAATGGATCCACTGGATAGAAATCATAACGTCATATATGAAAAGACTATTCAAAAGTGAGAAATGCATAGACATAAGATATAGATCCTAGTCGGAAACATAGAAGAACGGTTTCTAAGAATATAACAGCATTTAATTCTCATTAGAAAAAATCAAATTTGTAAATAAACACTCAAAATGATGGCTCAGGTTGACGACAATAAAAAATAAATGAGTTATATAAAAACTTCAAGGATAATTCCGTTTTAAAAGAGGATGACGCATTGAGGGAGAGTTGCAACTCTTGATAACTACAGCTGGGATTCGCCGGTTCGGTAGTAAGTTGTATTCAATCTATAGATGTATTATAAATCTACAGATTTGAGTGGTATCGACAAATTTAAAAAAAAACTCAATAAAATTTTAGGTTTTTTAAAGGCCCATAAAACAATTTCTAAGTTATTTAGGTAGAATTATATAGAATATTTGCATGCTCTTTTTTCTAATTCAAAAATAATATGATTTAGAAATCAAGAGGATGTTACGGCGTCTAGTTCTCTCTTACCGAGCCTGGGAATGCCTGCTGGTAGCAGGGGCGGGCTACTCGTCAGGACACTCCTCATAAAAAAAACAAACAACAAGCACTAGGACTAAAATCAGTTTTTATGAACGGAAGATTACTTGGAAAGTAACAATAATAAATGGGTGGTGGGATTAATCAACTAACGCACTAATTGGTTGAGGTCTTTGCGGGTCACAAGCAAAGGATGCAGTTCAAAAATATGACTAAGTTTTGGTTCCTTTTATTAATATATGCAGCAATATTTTTACACTGCAACCCTTGTACAGCCCCACTACTTGAGCCTGGCCTGATCTTAATGACGAGACCGTGGAATTCACGCGATCGAGAGAATATTACTGTTCAATCGATTTCACGGCTTTGTTTATTCTCTGACACCAACGTGCATCAAGAGAACATCATAGACATGGAGATGAGTTACAGATGGAAGAAGGAAACACTATATGGTTCAATATAGCAGACGCAGAATGGAATTCGATTCCCGCCACAAATGATTCCGCCAGGGCTGCTGTTGCAGCAACACAAGTAACTACTAGCTGAAGTCTGTGCTTTTGTCATGTTTGACTGAACTCGATTTTTGAAATAAATAAATTAAAAGAAGAATGGATAAGATGGGTTCCAATCTTGTGAGAGTATATATCAGAAAGGGATACAAGATACAATCAATGACTGGATATCAACAGACCTGGGACTATATTCGGTAGATCTGTAATACCGCTGAATTTTGGGAAAACTCCCGAATACCGCTACCGCATGATTTCAATGAAATGGCAGTGGTAGATTGTAAAGCGAAAATCATAGTATTTCAGCGATATCGGTAGAGAACTATAATATATATATTTTTATTATAATCCTTTTTGTTTCTATTTTATATAGATTGCTTTATCCCCATATTTTTGATATTCAAAAATTTGCAGGCAGTTATTTATCATTTAGTCGTCGTTTAAGGCCATTTTCAAATGATATTTAATTCCTTATATTCATGATATCAACCTCCAAGTTATGGCTTTTTAATAAATAAAAATGGAAAACCCATAATATTTTACTTCCTTGCAGAGTCAACAATTTAAACCATTTTTTAAATCCAATTCCTTACACTTTTCTGATTGGTTCTATGGTTTGGTCCATCAAACTTTATACTATGTAAATAGTTATAAGAAAATTCCTGAACAAAAAGATCCCCTTGCTTTTTTTAATTGCTGTTCCACAAGTGTATTTGTTGCCTGGAGGTATCCAGGCAACCTTATCGCCAACACAAGTAAATTATCACCCATATGAGAAAAAGGGGAGGCACTCTTCCCTGTCCTGCTACTCAACGACGACTACTTCTACTACTTGTTGTTTCTCTATCATTGCATTTGAAACTAATTGTGCGATGTGAGAATCTGTCTCTGTCTTTTCTATTCCCCCCTTGATTAGTCCTAATAAATGTCTGACAGAGGAAAACATCTGAACACATGGGAGGACCTTCTCGTTTATTAGCCCACTGTCTACGTAAATGTAGTTGAGTGAAAGTCACAGAGGGACTACTGACCATCATGAGCTCTCTACCCAAGTCCACCATCCTCGTCCTTCTATCCATTTTCTCTCCATGATAGTCCTATTCATTATCATCGTCTACGCTGCACAGCGACTCTCAAGCGCGGACGAGAGCAAGCCCCCGGCGTTCGTCGACACTCAGTACTAGACCGAAGGATATCCAACGTTCGGCAGGGATTCACGGAGATATTCGCTCACTACGATCTGGAGAAAAAGCCTATCCCCGAAGAGGAACACGAGGAGGAGGAGCAAGAAGGAGTTAAATAAAGCAAAAACAAGGAGTCTTTTAAGGATATTCATTATTATTTTTATTGCTATTTTAATTATTATTACGATGATTCAAAATGGCACACAAAGCAGCAAGAACACTTCTATATTATTTTGTTGTAGAATTCGTCATGAATCTATCTAGATCTACATTAAATATTGGATTGTATAATGCACCAGCAATTCAGCTAAGAGGCTCTGTTTAATAATTGTATATGATGAACATATACATAAAGGGAAGACATAATATAAATACAAGGAAGATGAGTTCACTTCTTCTCTAACATAACTGAGGCACTAAATTATTATTTGTTTTAATTTGATTCTCTTTCTCTTCTTGAGAGATGAGAAGAGGCAACAATTATTTAAGAGACTAGGAAAATCATCATTTACACAATTGTATATAAATAACAAGGGGAGAGATGAATGTATATGTATGTCAATGTAGTATATAGTAAGTTTTAAAATCCTATTTGAAAATACAATTCACCCAACACACATGTGCAACAAATAATAAATCTATTTTAAATATTAATAATAATATGAAACAATTATGATAATAATGTATTGAATGGAGCTTGGCCTTTTAAATTGGCCAGGAGGAAGGCTGATTTTGGCACGGTATCCTCTATTTTGGAGTAATTCATAATGGCACTTGGTGAAATCGACGACGGCTTCTTGGTCGGCCAAGTTTTCTTTCATACGTTGTTGATACATCTCAGATCTTTTTTTCTTTCATTTACTTTTCAATTCACGGAGTGACCCATTGGGAGGTGTGTTTTTTTAATACTTTGCAAATAGAAAGTGATTAGTGTGAGGCAGCCCAAAACACATAAACACGCATTGAGACAAGACATATAAAGCTTGAGAGAAGTACAACCGTCTTCGCTACACAGGTAAATAATATGTGCATTGATAATGTCGAAAAAAGATGCTGACAAAGAAGCAGGTTTTGAATTCAGCTAATAAATTGCTTTTTTACCCAATGCCTCTACGTTGAGTTAGTGCTATGACAGCTGATAGCATGCGTGTCGACACTTAGCTAAGGATTTTTTAAATATTTGATTGCGAATGCGAGATGGTCGGTCATTATCACAAGACATTATATGTAAGCAAGACACAAAGAGCATAAGACAAAAAAACTGTAGGCATAATGAATGAGTTTTGAGATTCTGGTGTCCTTTTTAATGTATCACATTTCCGATGTTCTTTGTCGATGGGCGTTGGTGGCGATGGGAGGATGAGTTGCTTCGGAGGAAAGGCACATTTTAAGAAGAAGAAGAAGGTGATTTCCCGTGGAGTCGTTGTCCGTGTTAAGAGAGAAGCTTGATTAAGGGCTCAGCAGTAGCAGGTGAGATGGTTATTTTTCCATATTAGTGAGTAGTAGTAGTAGTAGTGATATTAATGGAATAACTGATCAGACTGGAAAATACATAATGGTAAGTTAGTTAATGCGCGAAGTGGTGTGTCAAGTACTAAAGAAGTAACTACTATTGACATACAAAAAATATATAATTAATCGTTAAGTTGTGAACTTTGACCCATAGGACTGCAAAAACATTGAAATGAATTCAAGAAATCTGTGATTCTTACTATTATATATGTATAATATGTAAGAGTTGAATGGGTTAAAGTAAATCAATGGTAAATATATAGGGATCATCCAATGAGCAGCTATGAGTTAGGTCTATTCATTATGGATGATCCTTAGTAGTAAGATAGGCTCCACGCCCAGAGGACTCAGTTAAGGTAACTCAAGAAAAGAGCAATTGAAACAAGACGTCTGGGCATAGTTACTATCAAAGTGGGAAAATGAGACAGCTGAGTAGATATAGTAGTGGATTTGTGTTGTTGTTGTTGTGGTGGTGGTAGTAGTGTGGTAATTAATTAGAGAGCATAGCTTTTGATGGTTACAACATAGACGAAGTAAGACTAAATATTATTATGATTATCATTATTATTATTATTATTCAATTCGTTGTTAGTTTCGGCAGTAAATGTTGGATTAGTAGATATGTGATAAGAGCAGAGTAGTAATAATGCATGGGATGATAGGCAGCAGAAACAGCAGCAGCAGCAGCAAGGAAGGGCGGGGAACTCCCATTTGTCATAATGACAAACATCATCATAAAATTACTTCATGGGTGTTAGAAACCTTTTTTAATGATGATATTCACAAAAAAATGTTAGTTGTTGTTGTTTTTGCTCACCAGATCTGCAAAGATTGTATTTTAAGATGTTATTACATTTAGGAAACGCAGAACCCCGGAGACTTTATAAACTAAATTAGGCATTGATTTTGTTGTTAAGTGTTTATGAGATGTCCGACATTTGAGTATGCGTCCGAATATGCATGACCTTTTTGTTGTTGTCCCAGTGAAGGAATTATTATTCTCGATTGGATGCATAGGTATCTGTATATATTTTTGTTTGTATATATATATGCAACAACATATTTCAAATTTTTATAACCTAGAGAAAAATATACGTACATCACAGAGAATAAAAATAAACATAATAATAATAAATAATAATAATAATGATGATGATGATAAACAGTGATAATTACAGTAAGCTATGTCTCTTATGAAAAGCCATTTGAAAAAGGGAAAGCTTGGCTTGGCGGGAAAAAGGCAAACTACTGATAAACGTTTTAAAATTACTATTTCTTCTTCTCAACTGTTTCAAAGTAATGATAATAAAAATAGAGAGAGAATAACGTGTGTAAAAGTGAAATATTGAGACTAACCTTGCCTAAACAAATGTTTTTATTGAGATTTTAACTTAGGTGGTTCTGGGTTTAGCATAGGGATGACTGCGATGCTGCCCAGAATGTGACAGAGTTCGTCTGTCCTTCTTTCCTCCGGCAGACATTGCCGCAGATATTCTAGGAACACCTGTGAGTGACAAAGCGATTGATTTAAGAAAAGGGAAAATAATCGAAAAGGAAAATATAAAAAGGGGGGCAAAAGAAGACTAGCTTTTTCAAATGTTGCCGCCACGAATGTAAGGACAGGGTACGGCAATAGCAAGAAAATGGCACATAAACGATACATGGAATAAACAAAAAGTCTCTCTTTAAATTAATATAAAGGGTTTTTTTTTGCAAGCAGCACCTTGTTGATTCAGACCTTTGTTGTTTGTGAGTCCTGAGTGTGGTGCGTGTGTATATTCAAATGGTCAGAAGAGGAACGATATGCTCTTGGTTGGCGGCAAAGTTTTGAGATTCATCATCAAATAAAAGTGTATTTATTGTAATTTTTGTTTGAAGAGGCACACAGGCACACAGGGGACTCACAAATCATACATTTTAATTATAAAATTGCATTATAAATGTGACTTAATAATTATTAACAAGTTTTTTTTTGATTCAGAGAAACCATTCCTAGGGGATGGATGGATGGATGGATGGATGGATAGATGAGATGTACAATAAAAATATGAATAAAGTCTTCTTTTAATACACTAAATATAAAACACAAGCACTTGAAGGAATACTATTCAAAATACTAATAATCTGCACTAATACTTTTATATATTTATATACTTCCTTCGATCAAACAAACAAAAAATAATAACTTTATCTATCTAGCTTGCCATAAATTATATGGTGTCCATCTGTAGCTCTTCAGAAGGAGGGAAATGTAAATCTGGCTCTGTGATAGGCCCAAATGAGAGTTTTAAATGCTCAATTTGTAATTTGTAATAATGATACAAAATATATAGTTTAAGAAATAAAATTTAAGTAATATGTTTAACATTTTTTAAATCTGCCATGTAGGCACAAATGAGTTGGGAGTTTCTCCAGATCTGAGTGATGATTTGTGATAATATTTATGCTCTCTTGGGAGGCTTCGGAAAATCCTAAAAATAATAGATAGCCATTACCCATCTCGATCCCCATGGAATGCTTGTAACATGGCATAACTGCAGCTCTTTTAAAATATTTTTTTTAATAGATTGTTTCGCTTTAGTGAAATTAATTTAAAGAGAAAAACGTTCACTAGATAATCATGGGCATAGTTGTATAAAAGAGTTGTTCTTGATGTGGCTGTATTGTAGCCCTCCTTTCTCCTACTAATTAAATTGAAGTGGAGGACTAATCGGTCAGAGTAGCGGCTAGCAGCAATGAGCCACCGTGGGGGTGTAGACAAACAGACTTAAAAGTAAGGCTTCTTCGGATTTAAGTATATAAAATAACTTTCAGCATGGAACAGTGCATTGTTGGAAACCTGGAAAATCATTGGATGGTTAGGAAAGAAGGGGGGGAAAGAAGAGAAATGTTGGTGGGCCTTTTTGTGATTGAAGTTCCCACACCATAGAGAAAAAAGGATTTTTTTAAATAAGACCAAAGTGAGCCACATATGGATCTAACTTTAATCCACTCATTCCTTATAAGATTTCACCTAATAAACTTAATACAAGGATTGAATGTATGAAATGACTAAATTTTAAATGCATAAAAATCGAACAAAATAATTTCAAAATCATATTTAGTGATTTAAACATTAGATCCAAGAACACAGTTCATTAACTGTTTCTTTTTGCTTTTTTATAAAGCTACTATTCGTTAATATTCGAATTACTTTGTATATAAATGGTGAGTTACAGGAAAAATAAAATGCCGGTTATGGCTAAGATGGGCATCATCATGTTACAACATTTTGATGGGTTGAGCACTTAGATTGTCCGAACAATAATAAATGAAATATACCCATGTAATATTTGCAAAGCAACAGCTCCTTTTGGAGTGCAGCAGTTTTTGTCTCTGTTTTTTCTCTATGGTTTTTCCTTTATGGGTGTAGAAAGACGCACCTGTGGGGTCCGTGTACTCCGCCAGTAGGGGTGAGACGAGTCCCGGGTAGCTAGCATAGTCCGATGCAGCAGCCGCGGCGGCGTATTGAGCGTAGAGTAGTCCCTGCGTGTCGTTGGCAGCAATAAGTGGCGGGGGTCCCCCGAGGTTCCGTTGAGAAGGCCTCCCACGGCGCTGGAGAGCGTGGTCGGGACCTGGAGACGCGGGGAGAGAATCAAAGGGGCACCTCCAAGGGGGGCTGCGTTGCGAAGGGCGTTCTGTTGGTTCAACATGTTCTGTAGAGCCTGTTGAGTACCTGCAGAGGTCAAGTAACGAGTCTGACTATCCAGACCGGCTAACAAAACGAACAGAGAAAATGTCATTAGGGATATGAATAATCTTGCATGTAGAAAATGAGGAAAAATAGAAAAAAATCGGATAAAGGAAAAAATGGACGAAATTTAAGGCAATGAAGAACATAGTAATGCTAATAAGGATAAATTAGACAAATTATAGAAATGTTTGACTTGTTCTATTCATATCAATTAATTTCATTTAAACCTCATGTATTGATAATTATAAGAATCAATGGCTCTTTATTGAGAACTAAATGAATCAATGAATGCTTAATGTAGGTATCCGAAATCGTTTAAAATCATAGAAATATTTTAAAATATATATTTTTTAAGAGTACATATTTATTTATATCCTTCAAAATCCAGAGGCTTCAATTAAATCTATTAGTTTGATCATCACAATTAACCATTTTTTCGAAGCACGGTTAGTAGAGAATCAGATAAAATTGCAACCCAATCTGATAGCCAAAGTAATGTTTGATTAACAATCCAACCAAATATATTCGTGATATGATCAAAGCAATCAGAAAACGAATGCAAGTTTATCTGCAATACAACAAACAATTCTACCAAAAATGATTTCAATTGAATTACGATTCAACTATTAATATATATGTGTAAATTAAACATATCGCAAATTAGTAAGTTTTCTTAGTTAACTACAGATAGTTACGCTTGAAGATAGGGTCACTTACAATTTAATACATTTAATCGGCATGGAAGAGATAAATGACTGAGCTTACGTGATGATGTTTTTGAGTTTGAATCCCGATAGGTTCCATTGATGATGGCCAGCTCCATTAACTGACGTTTCTTCAATTCGTCTTCGCCTTCAGACTATACATAGAAAGATAGGGAAAACAGTCAGTAGGTGTCGAATATATGCTCCGATAAATGGGAAGAGTTCAATGGGGAAGATCACACAAGATAAGAGTAATTGTTGAAGAAGGATCCTTTTTACTTATAAGTATCCTCAGTTTCACAAGATATATAAGACATTAATACATAAACTTAGTTAATGACCATTATTTTTGTTTTAAAGAAGCAAATATTATTGATTATTATTAATTTCCTTTGATAAGACACGACTTTGATGGGATCAGATATGTAGAACTGCTTTATTAATTTTTTATCTTGTATAAAAAGTAAGTGTCTTTAAAGGATTAGTAGTACCCACCACATCTTTATGTGTTTCAAATTGATTTTTTTATTAGATTCAGTCTAATGTAAACATTTACCTATAATGATGTTGGCCACATTTTATATCTGTTATTTTTGATACATTATAATATATATATATATATATTTAATGAAGTTGGATAGGATTTAAAGGATGTAACTTCACTTAATATGTACGCTCTACTATTAATCTTCAATTGATGAAATTGGGCAGCATGTTGTAACTTAGTAACTCTTTTTGACACCCTCATCTATAAATATATCTTTAAAGAAGTTGTTTTGCATTTGAAGGATGTAACTCTTTTTAATGCTCTTCACACTCAAGGGGATTTACAAACATGACCCCTACATTGAGTGATGACGTCAGAGCCTCACCTTTCAAAGCAGTAAAGTCTCTACTATTTTATAAAAGTACCTTATTTAGAGGCTGATCTTTTTCGATAGCCTCGGATATAAAAAACTAGCATCCTTTCCAAGTACTATTCCTGATCCAGGAGCTATCTCCTCCTCCTCCTCCAGCCAATAATGCCTTGCCACCTCCCCAATAAATAAAAAACTAACTTTAAGGCTTTCTCGACGGCGGCGCCCCACCCTATTTTATCATTTCCTTCTTATATGTTGTTGTTGTTGTGCGAGCTGAACAACATGAAGAATGACATTTAAAAAAACACAGATTTACTACTTCTTCTTCTTCCTTGGGTGAACTCATTTCATTTGCTCTGAGGAGTTCTTGGGAGATCGCCAAAAGAAACAGAGCCTACAATACACACAAACTCATCATCAACGCACATAATATACACACTATGAAGATAGGTAGAGAGGATAAGAAGAAGAAGAGTGGAAAGATGACGCCGCTGAGGCATCACATTAATTTAAAGCTCAGTTAAAGAAAGGGAAAAAATGAAAATATTGCTGATAATTAGTTACCATATTTTAAGATTTTGTCGTAATTTTCCTAATTATTTCGTTACTTTTTATAATATAATGTTATTTAATAATACTTTCACATATTCTTAGAAAGTTTTATATTTTCATATATTTTAATATTGTTTTGCTAATGTTTTGTAAGTAACTGAAGATAGTTTTTTAAATAATCTAAGTAAAGTGTTATATATATTTTAAGTTCACTTTGTTTGATTTAGAGTTAAAGTCCTAAAAAGGAAAAAGTTTTAAATTAAAATGTTAATTTATGTTATCCTATAGGATATTTAATTTGAATTACTTTATATTATGCGATGGTTAATTGTTTTATTATATAAAGACCTTGCTGGAGTGAAAGAAACATTTAAAAAATGAAATACCTCAAATTTATGAAGTTTGATTTTTGATATCATATATAAACGTTGTAATTTACAACTCAGGGTCTTGCAGGATTATGATGAACTATTCATATGATATTAATAGATAAATTACGCAAAATAAAAATATTATTTTGTGAATAAATATTTTACGTTGTGCGGTGATGAATCTTTTTTTCTTTTAGTAGAGGGAGTTATTAAAAAAAGCTGCTGTATTTTGAGGGCAGAGCCACTAGGTGCCACGCCCACTCTCTCGTTTGAGGAATGTTATGAAATAATAATAATAACAATGAATGGTGGGGAACGTTCAAATTAGGAGAAGAGACTTTTTCCAACAATCACAGCACTCTTAATTATCCCATAAATGAAGGCCCGGACGCCTCTCTTATGCAACACAACAACAAGGAGCCATGAATTCACGCTCCAACGGCCCATGATAATAATAAATGTAATCATTGACCCACAACAAAATATAAAGTATTCGTACCACTGTGAGTAATTTTCTGACTTCTGCAACGGCTCTCTGCAGCTTGGCCGCGGCACGATTCTCTGTGTCCTCCACTGTGATGAGTACGTGAAGATCATCGTTCAGATGCTCCCAATTGGGCTTCCCACGATTCATATCCTCCTGTAAGAAAGAGAGAGGGTGAAAAATGATGAGTCAAGTGAGCCCGCATTCATTGATGGCGGCAATCCCCAATATAACAAAACGGACACACACAAGCTCCCATTGTTATTAAGTACTTACAAATAATAATGATGTATATAATCATAAGAGCCCGACCGATCAAGTGAAATTAAATTAACGAGCAGGAAGGAACAACTCAGAATAGCTTCTTATTGCTTTATTAGTATGTTATTTATGTACACTAATTTTTTATGTAGTTTATTGCTGAAAGATTTTATAAAGAGTAAGCAAATCTATATCCTTCTTGGCTAATAAATATATATAATAAAAAATACTTGGTAGGTGCGAGGGACAAATCAGCTAGCGAGAGTCACATGAATCCCGTAGACCTCCTTCAGGTGATTACAAATTCCTCCGAATTTTGAAATTGTTGACAGTAGCGACGCAGTTGGTAAATAAAATGTTTTGATAAGCATAAATATATGATTCCATGCTTACATTTGGTATCTAATTATGTTATTTCAATGACAACTAAAATTCAATTTACAGGAAATTAAAAGAATTTTAAGAGCAATCATTAGAACCCAAAAATGCTTATGACTCATAGGCAGTTCTTTAATAAAACCTTATAAACATTAGGATTTCATATTTTCAATTCAAAACATTAATCTTCACTTTATTATATTTTAGATACACCAGGGAAAATAACGCATCAGTGTTCTAAAAATTCTTCTTCAACGGATAAAAAAAGGCAAATCCGAGTATGGCATCCTTAGTATATTTATAAAATATGGAAGAGCATTTTTATATCTTGAACATTGTCTTTAAAGTATAGCAATCGCTTTTTAGATTACAAAAATAGAAAAATATAACTTAACTTTAATTAAAGAATTATATAAGATTGTAGACGATTCTATATAATTATTCTAAATATATCTCGACAGAAACAAACCAAAAAATAATGTAGATACAAAAATTCTTTTCTTAAAAGGGATAATTCAAAATACATCTATAATACTTATATCTGTCCGCAAGATAATGGTCGACAAATTTGAAACAGTAACCAATATGAATATAAGATTTAGATCGATTCTTTTATTATAATTATTCTATAATACTTTATCTCCGAACAAAGAAACAAACCAAAAAATAAATATTTTTTCAAGATACAAAAATCCTTATTTCTTAAAAGGGATAAAAAGACTTCAAAATACATAAAAAATATTGAAACAACCATGTTTTAAGAGCTTAGTCTTCTGTATATTTCCTGTCCATATATTGATGCGTTTTGACGCAAGGGGATAATGGTCGACAAATTTGCCGTACAATAATTAGTGAAATATGTTTTTCTAGTAATATTATTATATTATATTCCCATGCATATGAAGGAAATATATAAATGTATTTGTGAACATCCAGCAAAATATCGGTCACCATATAAACTTTACTCATAAATAAGGTTCTTTTAGCAGAAAGTGATGCAAATAGAGCATAACTCTTTTACTTCTTTCAAAGTAATAAAACTATCTATGGCGTGTCGCACAGCATTGCATATATTTAAGACAACAATGGTACTTTAAGGAAATTCTAGTATTATGAATTTAAAAATTGAGAGCTATGTGTGATGGTTTGAGTAATATTACATTTGACTAACATAAACCTTTAGGAACAATCTTTAGACACAATACCTTCACGAGCATAAATAAATATATTCCCATTTCCTGCGTAATGAACACTATTAAAAAAATAGCGGATTTATTTGCACCCAAAGTTAAAACGGAGTTACAAACTAATTTTTTTGGTACCTAAGTACAACAATTTATTTTTCTATCAAATTGGTTACATTATAAAAAAATTACATCATTACATTAACATATTAAAAAATCGCTTTAATACTTAACAATATTATCTGAAGGGACTAATCTTGATGAACGGAATTTATATAAAATTAACTGTGTATAAAATAGCAGATTTATTAGCGCTCAAAGTTAGAACGTGAATTGCAACTAATTGATCAGAACTAAATTAGCTTAACCAACATGACGCACCTCATGGAAAGCAAAGGTCTTTATATCCAACATTTATCTGTTAATCAAAAAGATCAAGACAATATATAGCAATCTGTGTATATCTTGCGTATAAGATAATGAGGACAAATACTACTTATAGCTACTTTCAGCACTAGATGAGGTAATTAGTCTATATCCCCCTTCATAGAAAAGAGAAGCGGCGATCAATAACTGAGCATATTTAGGGATTGCATTTAAAAATGTATCTTTTTATCACACTCAGTCAGGAATATCAACTAAAAATCACTTCCACTCGGGCTCCAAAAAAATAATTATATGATATAAAATAAAGACGGCCAGAATTAACTATTAGTATTTTTCATCATCAAATTGTACGTCATTTTAGCCTAATATTACAGCATATTTTATTATCATTTGCCAGCTACTTCTATATTTTTGGGATATTTGTAAATTAATTACGTCCGTCTCTATTTCACTTCTTACCCTATGTATTAAAAAAAATGTGAAGAGAAATAAGGTGATTTCACACGCACAAACATTGGGCTATCAATCTTGATGTATGACTACCGAGACGTCATAGAAGTTAGTTAATTGTTTGGGCCGTGTCACCATGATACGGCCGCCAATGAATCGAATATTTAATTACTTGCACCTTACTCAAAATGAACAAAGAATAAAAGACAACAATAGCTTACTCTGACGTCACGGTACATTGGTTTGCTACGCCCTCCTTCACGTCAAACAACAAAAAAACTCAACTGTGCAATTAACTGTACTTGTTATTAATATATAAAAATCAATATACAAATTGTTTGATTGGAGTTATAAGAAAACGTGTCACATAGCTTAATAATATAAGTATTATATGAATGATTAGGATTAATAAAAGCTTTTTGTGTGTGCTGTAGATACATGAACAAAACATGGAAACAGCGTAAATGAGAGATACTCACTCATCCTCAATATAAGAAGAAGTGTCTTTTCTTTGAATGGAGCAGTAGTTACTACTTGAGGGGCATAAAAATATGGGAGGAAGGATGCTCACTACGATAAAGGTCTATATAGAAAGGGTTAAGGAGTAGATATGCTTGAACGCTCATTGGTCCATATATTATTGCAATAATCCTTCAAATAAAGTGATACACATTCTTTTTAAATGAGGTTCCACAATATGGATGCAAGTTTTCTTATTAATATTTGAATTGATGCAAGATATAAGGAAGTAACCTTCGACCCATGACGTCACGCGTTGTATTGTTTATACATTATCTCTAACCGTTGTTATATAGACCTTGTGCCACTAGTCACATTCATTAATATGAACAGGTGTCTTACCTTCTTTTGTCTCGCATGGAGCCTTTTCCTCGAACCATGATCTTACAGCCAGTCTCTTGCTCGAGCTGTTTTGTCGTCATACCGCGAGGTCCCAGGATTCGACCCACGAAATTGAACTAATGGGGGGAAAATAGTAATAAAAAAAATGAGTCAAAAGGTATCCGATGACTATAGGGAAGACATTCTATCGAACATAGAGGGAAACGAAGCCTACTCCATAGATGATGTGCCACCAAGATATCCCCTTTCATATAATCCCCACCTTATGCCTTAAAAAGAGGGCTTCTTCATTTGCCAACACGCAATCAAGATGATGATGATAATAATAATAGTTAAACGAGTCACCACCATATTCATAAACTTTTAAATTTTTCATCAGTGGGTTGATAACAGTAGCCACCCACTCTCAAAATAATCAAACGCATCTGGTCTCTCATTTTAAAAGGGAGTTTCATACAGGATATAGAGTTATGATGGTAGTTCTGAAGCTTGTTTTTAAAAGCAATCGGACTTTTCGAATGAAGTAGATCCCAGAGGAATTTTACGAATCTAAGATGACCTATATTATAGATTCGACTATCTTATGTTTCTACAATTCCTTGTAAGCCTGGATTTATATATAATTTCTACTTGATCCTAGTCGTGTTTTTGTGTTGATGCTTTTGCGTTGTATTAGAAAATATATTAACTGTTTATATGGGTCATAATTAAAATTTAATAAAAATATCTCCAAACGATTTTATGACAAGAATCGTAAAAATATACGGATATTTTAAGTTCAGACGATTAGTTTAATATCACACCTTCAAATACCAAAAAGGGTCTAAAGGCAATCTACTACTACTATCCCCATAGAATTATTTTTACTTAAGGGTTATAGCGTTGTAAGGTTTTTTAAGTTGCGATATTTATGAGTGGTCATAATAAACTTATTCTTTAAATAATGTTTGTCACTTCAAAGGACTTTAATAAATGTTTATTATTATGATTCATGGTTCCAATAATATGTAGTTTATTTATAAATTCATCAATAATAATAATGAATAGATCATATCTAACCACCCATAAGCCTTAATATTTAATAAAATCATCATTCTAGAGCCCTCTATATAGAACAGTAGGGGGCGCCACATTTGCCTTTGAATGAACCGCCAAAAATTATATAACTAATAATATTAACTACTTACATCTGGATAGTCTTTGATGGGAACATATACTTTCTCAGACTGTGAGATTGCGGGTCCGACTCCGTCTGGGAGTACGAGGGGTTCTTTTGCGGCTCCATTGATTGAAATAAATTACCTCGTACACGACCGATTTCTAGAGAGAGAAAGAAAGAAAAAAGCGTTAAGGATTATGCATTTCTTCTTTGTAGTCTTAATCAGTTCAATAACCCAAAAAGCAATAATAAAAGTATGTATTATAATAATATGCTTTTTCTACCTGAGGGAAGAAATGAGAGAGGTTTGAGACGTTATGTGAGCATCAGAACAACAGAGGGGGGGGGGGGGAGATTTAAAGAAAAGAAGCGTGTCTTTACTTGCAATTTTGATCAGGTGTACTACTAACTCACCGAGGAAAAATCTCTAGCAAGCATCATTGCAGGAAGAAACAAAGAGGGGAGGGAAGGGAAACGTCAAGTGGATTGACGTTCTTAAGACTCTTTTAAGAGAAACCCCAAGTGTTAAATGATGCTCTCTGACGTCACGGTAGATAAATGCAATCACACCGTTAATGTAAGCCCGAAAAATTGGTTTGTTTCGCTCTATTATGCGTTACTAAGTCAAACTATCAAGTCTATTGGGCTAATTGTACAAGTAATATTAAAAACACCAGTGGTTTTTGAAGTATTCTTGAAAAGCTTTATAAAAGGATTAAACGATTTTCAAATTCAATTATCTATAAAGGTTATATTAAAAAACTTAAAGCTCAAGAATGGTGATAAACAATATTTACTTCCGATAAGTTAAATCATAACAACGTGCGTATGGACATAAATACTAATGAGTCAAAAATAATGCATATTTGAGCCGAATAATTTCTTCATATATATATATATATAATCTCAAGAAATTGGCCGTAAAGATTATTTATTTTATTAGATATCTCATTTCCTTACATGTTTTCATTTTTTTAAATGTCAAAATTGACCTAATTGATAACGCGTGTAACACTTTCCAAATCCATTAAATGACTCTGGATCTCAAAATAATTTAATTATATGAACGTTATTTCAAGCTTAAAGGATCCATGACAATTTGATCGCCATTACAATGTGCTGCTTTGAGGCTTATAAGATAATCACAAGGATTGCAAACAAATAATGAATAAATTTCTTGCTTACAAGAAGAAAATCACAATCAATTTTGTGAATCAAATTGCTTTTAGGCTTTAAAATATTGATTGGAAGTACGTGCATTCTAGCATCTATTTTAAAATGATTGGTATGTTTTAGTTGCATTATCTTTTAAAATGTGAATCAAAATGAGTGTCAATGGATATATTATATCCATAAAAAGATCATTTTCCATTGATGAACAAAAATATAAATCATAGGTCGTTCTAATCCTTAACTTGTTATATATAAAAATGTAACTTAAAATACATTAAATACATTCAAACTTGTTTTTGTAAGTTGAAAAAATTATTGTTCATGAGTGGAAATTATTTGAGGTATAAGAGATGATTTGGCAGATCACAAATGGCGTTAAGCCTGTCTAAAACATGTGATTTTGCCTTAAGAAGATAGCTTTATACATATATACACGTCGTTTCACTCTGTTATAAATCACTCATTCAAGTGTAAAATGATGGGATAAATTGCAAATCTTGATTGGATACCAAAAAAGACAATCTCTCAAAAGTTCAATTAGAAGTCAATATTCAGGTTTAGCTTCTGTCAAATAGATTTTTTTCTAAGCTGTCAACTTTTTACATATATTTTTTCCTCAGAGACAATCTAAATAAAACTAAATTTAAGACACTCAGTTACCAGCTCTAATTCAACTTTAAATGATGGCATTAAGTTATCATATATTTTTAAATATAAAGCAAAGATGAAAAAAAAAGATTTCCAGAACTTTTTTTAATTGTTACATATGTTTTATTCGAGTAATAAAAAATATTTAAAAAAGGAATGATTAGCTTAATAAGATCCAGTAAAGTAAATTATCTCCTTTTAAGGTCAATAAGTAATGCTTTAAAATTACTTAATTACCAACCTATATTTCGATGATAAAATAACACAGACATAAGCATTTAAAAAAGATCCTTTTGTTTTTATAGCATCGGAGGTTCAAATAGAGGATAACTAATTCTTCGATTATATGGTCAATATATTAATTTCAACAAAAGTATCATTTATGCACGATAACCATTTGGTGCCTCAGGCTTTATGTCATCATTTTTAGTTATGCCTATAGAATCAGTGGCACATGCCATCAAAAATATTCTCTCGCTATACAGTCTTAAATATATATATTTTTTCACTGTTTCACATTTAAATTTTGTAATTATTTGTTATTTTGAGTAATGACGTCATTGAATAAACAGAAAAGCTGTTGTTGTTGTCTATCCACGGGACTTTACTATATCAATGAGATCGTTTATAAGCATCTGTAGTCAAGCAAATATTTTTTATCGTGATTTGCAAAAAAAAGGCTGTAAAATGTTTTTTGAATATAAATAAGAGTCCCTCCTGTCTGCTGCCTGGCTTCCATACACATAAATGTTTATCATAAAATATCTTCATGATTTTTTTGATGCCCCCAAAAGAATATGATGGAAATATAAAATATGCGAGGATTGACAGCATTCGGTGGCGGAGGCAAAGGGGGCAATGATGAAGAAGAGAAAAGAAACCAGTTATTCGACCTTCAACTTCCCCCCTCTCTTAAAATAAAAAGCATTGCTAAGTTTGCTAAAAAAAATGTATACGCCTTGATAATAAATAATAAGGAGCTCCTTTGATTGGTTTGCTGGCGTGAATCTATATATATATGTATCACCGACCATTGAATATGACAATTTGTCAGATGAGTTCGATCAATAATATATTTATATATTGTAAAGGTTAAAAAAATATGACATATGGCTTAATATATATAGATAACAAAGTCATTCTTATAGGGGATATACATTCTCCTAGGGAAGTCAAATAATTACAATGCTTATAAAGACACATTTCAAGACAAAGCCACATTAAGGGACCTTTATAATATTTGTGACCATATTTTACACAACCATCAATCCGTTAATGGAAACTTATTATAGGTTTGTTTCGTTATCAATTGCTGTTGAATAAGAGGGGTGTGATCATATGTCAGAATTCGTGATGATTACTTTTCTTTTAAGATGAGATGACTTTAAATTTTAATAGGGTTGTACACAAGCGATGACACAGTTGTCCAATATATCATGAAAAACAATAACCAATGTGCAAAAATGCATATTTATTAAGACAATACATGTTCTATGTTGATCTTTGGAAAAGGTCTTGGAAAACATTGAAAAAATAACTTTGAATTAACAGTGCGCTAAAAAGATCATTCAATTAGTGGAACCTAAACTAAGGTCAATTGTAATTGCTTAAGAAAATTATAAAGTTGAGTAGAGCTTTCTGAAGTCATAAGGTGTTCTTTGGTGAAAATTTGTTGTCATGTAGCGATTTATTTAATCAAAGGAGAGCCCCCATTTAATAAAATTAATAAAAAGCCCTCATATGAGATCATTTTGGAGCAGTATGATAATAATACACAAAGAATTAGTGATTGAATGCATGTTTTATATCATTCAGATAACGTAACGGCATACAGTAAGTTAAAAATGTCATGATCTGGTGATACCGTTACACAAAAACAAAGTAATGGGAGTAAGTTAATGTGAAAGGTTTACTATGAACTACAAAATTAAATTAATAATGAGGTAATTTGCATGACTACAACTTTATTATTGAATGTATAATGTTCTATCAATATTAATTATTAATGATGAGTATTTACTATTCGTTTTATATATAATTGAATACAAACCATCATGACTCAAGATCTGTCTTTGAGAAAATTTGTATTTTCATAGATTGAAGCTTAAAAGAAGACATGGAAATTATTTAGTTAGTCAATAATATGAACTTTTTACTTTCATTTAATACAATTAATAAATATATATTTTTCAGCATCCCTAGAGTTGCTTTCAAACCGATCATTTATTTATTTTTGCTGTTTGGGCTATAAATAGGCATTGGATTTAAGTAAAACGCCTATAACATACTAAAAAATATGTTTGAATGACAAAGGGAAATGAGAAATATATATCTTAAATAAAGACTGAGCTGAGGTTTTTTCTGCATCCTAAATGTTATTTAATTATATCGTCATCAGTGAAAAATGCATATAGCTATGCTACCTCGGCATTTCATTAATCATCATTCTATATCAAGAACCGACATATTTGACATAGACTTACTCTCATAATAAATATATAAATAGAACATTTCTAAAAATATCTTGGACATACTTTTTAGTGATTGAATTTAATGGAAATTTATTTGTCCGTTCATGACACGATTACTAAATGTGCCTTGAAGTCCATCAATCCATTGTTGCCGGTTTTATATTTAATTAGATGTAATCATTCTCATGTTCTATAATGAAACTTTGAAAATATAGATAACTAGAGCACAAGAGGAGAGCACAGCACAGCGACATCTATTGGCAGAGTAGGCTAACTTGAAATATTTATTAGTATTTAGCTCATTTTGCATCTTAAAGAAGCACTCAGAGATGCCAAATGTAATCACTTGTTCCTTTTGGCATTTCCAACAACTCCACAAAGTTTCATCCGAATCCGTCCCGCACTTTTGAGTTATCCTGCTGACAAACAAGCCAACCAACCAACCAACGCCAGTGAAAACAATACCTCCTTCGGCGGAGGTAATAAAGCTAGAACTATATCCAGTTAACTATTAATAAGCTATTGTTTGTATTCAACTTGTATAATGGCTAATGTGTTATATCCTTGCTATTATATTTAAAATGTTATGTCATACATTGGTTTATCAGCATATATATATATATATATTTTGATGCAAGTACAATCATCTTCCTCAGTTAAACCTTGCGATAAATTTAAAAGGCTTTTCCTCCTCAAAGCAAATTTCTCATTGAGTTCATTAAAGTTTATCCTTATCTCAAGTAACATTATGTATTTTGCTTCTGAAGTAAGATTAATGTCTAATAAGCTTTTATTCGACTAGTTCATTGAACAAGAAAATAGTTTCACTAAAAAAAAACACTTAAAATTCCACAATTGAGAATTATATGGACCACCTCGTCTTATTTCTTATATATTGGGGTAGTTTTCCGGCCTTATTACATGCTATACACCTTTCATAAATAGTTTTAGTAGGAAGAAAGGCAACTATAGACTGTTTATCCATCAATTCACAAAGGAAAAAAATATCATAGTTAGACTGCATCGTATCTAGTGAAGAACATACAATTCCAAGAAGTTTAACTGAATTTCACGTTTTCTTAAGTAGTTTTTAACAAAATTATAGACGAAGAAAATATATTCTTTTTATCCGAATAATACTAGCTGTTATTCGAAAATGTTTTATGATTCAGAAATGTTATTTTTATAGGCACAGAAGTACTACAGTTTATTACAACTAATTAAAGATATATAGTTATGAGCTTCTATTTGGATAGTGCCGAATACTTGTACATATTAAAGTAATTATAGATCCATAGGCACCAAATGTATTACAACTTTAGCAAAATTAATCCTTTAATGGGATATACAATTGTGGATTTCTTTATGAATAGTCCCGGCTTTTTATACGTATTAAAGCCATGTCCAAAGGCACAAAATGAACTACTATAACTGGAATGAATTCCTTAATGGGATATACAATTGTGAGCTTCCATCCGAATAGTCTCGATTTTATATATACCTACACATTGAATCTCTGGGGACCTTTTACAAAGTTATTTGGAAGTAAATAATTTAGTTATGATATACCCTAAGTATTTATTTGGAATGGGCATGCAATTAAATTGTATAAGACATTTAAATGTTTTTAGAACATTAGTATTATTTTAATGTAAGGATATTTTGTGTACAATATACAGTGATAGGGGCGGGAAAACTGAGAAACTTATTGGATAATTATCATGGACTCAATCGTCCCCAAAGGGTTTAAGTAATATTTGTCACACCATGCCAGCAAGAGAAAATGATGAATTCCGCATGTCAGTATGATCCTTTTAATTATTATTATTATTACGTAAATCATTCATTCATTTTGAGTAGCTGTCCTCGTGTAATGAGTCACTCACACATCCTCAGATACAAGGATCCCTGCCACACATTACACAAGGACTTCTCCCTGCCTCCATGCATGTTATTTCATTCCCTCTTTCTGACATAACCACATTCCCCCTCCTCCTCCCCCTTTGTATTAGATATAATACTACTCAACTGGTTACACGCACACACACATTTTAAGCCCACTGTCATAGAAGGTCCAAGGACCATCTGAGAGGAAATCACTCCATTAAACCCCCAGTACAAGCTCCTAAAGCCTCAAAATCCTCTCATGAGTGGTAATGAGCTAAAAGACCCGCCAAGGTCCTTCCTGACCGGCTTTAGAACCCTGAGGCCCATGTAAAGGTCTTTGAAATCGCCATATGGGTATCTGTAGATGTATGAAGTTATATACAATGTGTATATAAGTAAGTTGATGATTGTCTAAAGAAGAAGAAGAAAAATGTTCCTTCCTAGTTCTTTTTTGAGCGCTCGTTCCTTCCTCCTTCTTTCTAGTAGTCGTCGTCTTAGCCTTGTCTTAAAATGTATATTATTATTATTATTCAAAGCCTGGGTGGATGTATATATATATTTATACATTCCATATTTAAAAAGTTTCTCAAAAAAATCGCATGGCGTGACGTCATTTTATTCATATGTATGAATGGCAACCCTTTTCTCGTGGGTAGATATTTATAATATTTGCATCATGTTCATGGTTGCTTAAAAGCGAGGAATGTCGCTCATGATATTATAATGAATAATAGCAATTAAATTAAGTGTTATTTTTTTCATATTTAAAGAAACAAATTCATGCCTTTATAACAGTCGGGCTTAAGTTGGAAGATATCAAAATGTTTTATTTATAAATTATGGTGCATAAAAGTATTAAGTATGAAGGATCTTTTATCATGTTTTATGTATAAAAAGCCGTGCTTCCTCATGGATGTCCATCAATAGGTTATCCCCATGGACGTGTGTGCCAATTGCTCAATAATTATTCCATCCGTTCTCATTGATGATGAACTATCTTAGAGAAGGGATTTGTAATGGAGATCATCTCTATGTATAAGAAAGGTTTGAAATGAGTAGAATACACGGTTCTATTATTAAGTATTCTTTACAATGATTGGATACACCATTCAAAGGCAAGATCTATTCAATGAAAGCTCGCATCGGTTCTCTTTGTTGTATTGGACTCCTATCTATGTAGTATGGACCCTACCTACCTAAAGAAGGGCTTGCAATGCAATTTGTCTGATTGACATGCGACATCTATTGATGTCCAAGTACTGGTTAGCCCATGTCTTGTCTTGTCTTCATCACTGTTGGATTCTCGACAAAACAAAGACAAAAACTTGCTTTTGTCTGGTTTCCAAACCTCCTTGACATGTCATATTAGTTAATTGACGTTTGATTTGAAGGTGTCTTCAAGATAGGTGCTTCTTCATGATTCATGACTTGGTTGTCAAGCCCTGAGATGATGTCCCAGGAGATGAATTGACCTCTCTCCTGTCTATCTCACTTGAACCTGTGAGTCATGTCCTCATGTCCCCTATCCCCCTATCCAACCCTCCCAGAAGACTGGGTCTCTTGAGCGTCTTTACCTTCATCCAGGAGTCGCTCCAGATGGTTAAAGACGTTTGGAAAAGCAGCCAGCTGCTTCTTATCCTTGAGTAGCTGTGCTAAATAGTCCGCTATGCTCTGTGTGTTCCCATTCAGCTGGGCGAGGAGTCACCCATGATTTCGGGGCTTGAGGACGCCACCTTGAGAGGTCAGAGGACTTCCCGCGATGGGGAAACGAGGAAGGAAAGAAGAGAGGAGAGAGCTGTGGACTTGGTCGGAGGCCAAGAAGAATGTGTGTATCTGTGTTGGAGAGGCTAAGTTCACGCTTCTGAGATGCCTTTGGACTGAAGAAGTGTAGGACCTGAAACACCGCACATTGACTTACCAACTAACTCACTCCAGTTGTTTTCTTTGATTATCGTCATTTCTTTTTCAGTCCTCTTTTTTTAGTCTTCTTCTTCTTCTTCACTCTTCTGCCCTTCTTCAAGTTCCTAGCTGCTGCTGCTGCTGCTGCTCTTCCTCCTGTAGAATTCAGATTTGTTGAAACTTGACGGGTCAACTGAGAGTGTGGAACAAGCGAGCGAGCGAGCGAGACACACACACACACACACACGAGGAAGAAAAAGAAAGAATGAAAAAAATAAGCATGAAATCCTTCTGCCTTCACTCTGCGTGCTAGGAGTAACCTGATGATGACTTCAGGCGGCTTCGTCATAGGTGCTTCCTTGGCTTCAATGCTTGTCTCTTAGGGATGCTTTTTATCATATTATTATCATTATTATCATGACTATGCTCCTGCTATTTATTCGTCATCAACCCAAGGGATTTCTAATTTGACCCAAAGACAAATGTCCATTTATTTCAAATTCAGGCAGAAATCCGCATTTCCCGAGTTATAATTATATCCTAGTACTTATCGCAATATAATAAATGAATCATTTTCTCTGAAGCGAAGCAACTTCTAAAGTCTTCTTCTTCTTCAAAAGAAGAACACATCTCCACACCTGAAAAACACATTCTTCTTTTCACCCTTTTTTTCATGAAGGGGGCATCCTCAAGGAACAAAAAATACGTCTCTCTCTTTCACCCCTGTTGCTTTTGAACACAGGGTGAAAAGGGACTGGAGGAGAGAAAGAGAATAGATGTAAGGACCGGGGTAGGTATATTTGTACCTAAGTAGGGAATAAGACCGACATGCACAAAGAGAGAGAAATCACAGAGAGAGAGAAAAAGAGAGTGAAGAGCAAGAACAACAACAACAAGAGGAGTCGTCTAAATAAGTGATCCCTTCCTTGTTGGACTCGGCTTTTCTTTTTGGTGGTGAGAAGTGTGTCAGAATGTCTGGAGAGCATCGTCAGATCGAGCTCCGTGACATCAATGAGATGATCACTTGCAAGATCTGTCAGGGGTATCTCATCGACGCCACGACGGTGACGGAGTGTCTTCATACCTTTTGTAAATCCTGTATTGTGAAGCATTTAGAGGTAAGTGGAGTCGTGTCTTGACATTCAATTCTGTGTCTTGAGTTGACTTTCTTTTCAGGACTCGAATACGTGTCCGGAGTGTGAGGACACGATCCATCAGTCCCACCCCCTGGACTACATCGCCTTTGACCGTACGATGCAGGACCTCGTCTACAAGATTGTTCCCAACCTGGAAAAGGACGAATATGAGCGAGAGCGGAGTTTCTACGCGGAGCGAGGTCTTCCCTGTCCCAAGGACCAGCAGCAGGAGGAGGGGCAAGAAAGAGGATTGCCCTGGAGAGGAGGAGGAGGCCACAGGCGACGAGGCCAGCCGAGACTACCACCGATTCGACGAACAAGTCTCACTCCTCCTGGAATGCGTCGCACCCCAGCTAAGACCCCTCAAGAAGAAATACATCCGCGTCTCCAGCCTCGCCACCGTCACACACCTCAAAAAGTTCATCGCCACCAAACTACTCCAGTCTGTGGACAAATACAAGGACCTGGACATCACCTGTGATGATGAACCACTCTACAAGGATCACACGCTTAAATCGTCTACGTCACACGATGGAGAACCAAGGAACCACCCATGCGACTTCAATTCGTACCCAAACAGGAGCAGCCAATAGACATTTAAAAACATCCTCTCCACATTATTATTTATCAAAGCATACATTCTGATCATATCAACGCTTAATCATGGATTAAGTGTTACACCTCACGCATGTTTTTTTTTGTTTCCTCTCGCATTAGGTTTTTTAAAATGTGCATAGCCAATGAATAGTAGTAACGAAATTGTAGGTTCACCTTCCCCCCAAAAAATCCCTATGTTTGTTTTTAAAAATCCGTTTTGCATTTATTATTCATAATAATAATAACGATGATAATTGTATCTTTTATTAGAGTTGTTTCTTAAATAAATTAGCAGCGTTATAGCCTCACGGTTTGAGACATGTGGAGTGGGGTTAGCATGAACTCCATGGATGTGTCCTTCAAATTGGCTCCACGGAGATTTGCATCGTGAAGATCACTTCCCGATAGGTCACAAAACTAAAAGGAAATATATACTGCCATTAATATAATTAAAAAAAGAACACATCATCAGGAAAGGACGTCCATATATTAAAATATATTTTGGTGTGACGGATTCAACCGTATTCCGCTAAAAGTAGCGCATGTATTAATGAAATGAACTAAAGTAATTCATTTCCTTTATCAAATAACACTTATGTTGGCGAGGACTTTGATCACTAGCTCAAACATTGCTCCGTATACTTTAATGTAAAACTGTATATAAAAATTACAAGTATTCACCTCAAGATTTGCACCAGCCAGAGCGGCACCTCGGAGATTGCAATTTCTAAGATTCGCGTTTTTGAGTGTGGCAACTCGGAGGTTCACACTGGCCATATTACTGTTCTCCAATATACAGTGCTTGAGATTGGCACCTATTAAAAGGAAGGAAGGAAAGAGATTAAGCAAATCTGATTGACAGAGTTCAAAAGTGAGTGTACCCTCCATATTGGCAGGTATTCCTAATGAATCCTCAAACTTTCCACCACGTATGCTTGCCCCTTCCAGATTTGCACAGACCATTCTGACAGACAAGAGTTGTGCGTTATCCAGGATAGCATTAGATAAATTAGCTCGTTCTAAATTGCAGTAGGATAGATTTGCCCCCATCAATGACAATCGGAGAGGTTTGCTTGTCTATTAAGAGGAACAGAAAAATAATACCCTTGAATAAAACTAGTACCTCTTCTCTGTAAGAATTAGGCAGACATATATATATATACAGAGAGAGAGAGTACTTATTGGAAGTAAATACAGAAGCTTTGAGAATCGACATGCCATTTATAATGACAATGAGTACATTAAACATTGCATCACAATAAGGTTTATGTTATTTTTAAACTTTGATTTGATAATGGGCACTAATATTTTTTAAGTGATAAAAATATCTACTGTTTTGATGTGCTCGGCATGCAACAAATCATTTCTAATGTTTTTTTATAGCAGTAGATAAGCATTCTATATATGTCTATGGGAACAACCTACTTAAAGTAACATTACGCAGATCTAATCTGCTTAAATCCGCTCCGGATAGATCCACACCCTGAAAGCGGAGTTTATCCTCGTTGCTCGTAGATATAATAGCGTTGATGACCTCCCTCCGCGTGAGAGGTCCCGAGTCTTTGGCTTGTAACTCCTCCACCCGGCTCTCCAGCTCTGGAATAATCTCCTTAATGCCAAGTACTTGGCCTCCTCCAAGACGCCCAGTGGGTGTACTCCACAATCTAGGACTAGAGATCCCGTTCGAAGGTAGTGGAGTAAGGGTGCAAAGTAGGCAGGGGTTCGATCTAGGAGATAGGCGTTGTTTTGTCTTGAAGGCTGGGTGCGAGTGCTGACTGGCCTTGGGCAAACATCCGTGCAAGGACGCTTTCAGGGGAGTTGTTCGTGAGGGAGCTCCGTGTCGTCGTCATGAGGACACCGCCTACATTGAGGCTGATCCACTCCTCTGCGAAGCGGTCTCCTCGCACTCCAGGAGTACGTGGTCCCCATCACGGATGAAGGCAATGTCTATGATTTCAGCTTGGTCCACTGTGCGTAGACGGGCGATGGGGGGAAGCTCGGCGAAGACGTCTCTGTGAAGACGGAGTAAAAGACCCTCTAGGGACTCAGAGGACGGAAGAGTGAAAGCCTTGCCCAAGGGACAGCGCAGGCGGTGGGAAGCTGTGATCCGGCGAGGATCACCGCTCATTATAGAGAAAAAGGCCAAAACAATAACAAATGAAAAATAAATATTTATAAATAATACTGCTTACAAATATAAACTAATCACGCAACCTATGATAACATGATGAGAACCTAAAAGAGATTCCTAATCTACTTTAAAAAAATTAATTTAGTTTTTCCTTCGCTTAACTAATTTTTTTACCGCCACAAAATGATTTTTTCATTTGCTTAGAGCTTGAGAATCAACATGATTGTATTGAAAAAATATTTTCTAAGCCCAGAAAAAGGATTTCACTCTGTAATATGTACAACACCACGATAAAGAAAAAGATTTCATACTATTTTTTCTCTTCTATTTTTCTCTAACACTTTATTATGAATACACTATTTTGCATTTGTCAAGTTCATGATAGTTTGAAAAATTAGGTTTAGTATAAATGAAAAGATTTCATTGGTTTTTACGATACTTGTTTTTTATGAATAAAGTGACTTTAACATTATGTTATGCGTCAGTTTCTATCACACAGCCATGATGACATTGTGAAAAGCTATGCTGGAGATGCTTTAAAAGTCATTTAATTTATCTTTAATACATAGCCTCTATATAAGCAATAAAAAAAATTTTAGGAATAAAAAATACTTCCATATTCAGATATTTCTGAATATGGAATATAACAATGATATATAAAATGTCGGTAGGCAACTATGTCCCTTATACTACCGATTGACCAAAATACAGAATATCGATCGGCACTTCCAGCTTTAAAGTTAATGTATTGAACCTATGACCATCTGGAGGAACAATAATCAAAAGTCTGATTTTTTCATTTAGAATATTGGAATAGGTGTAAAAGTTTTGCATAACTTACTTGTTACTATTTCTTCCCAGCCTCAGTTTATTCTGTGGTACGAATAAGAATGTGTTGTATTGATAGCAATAATGATTCCATCTACTTGCTTGTTATAAGATTCATAGTCTTTTTTTTGTCACGAACAAGAATAAATAAAATTCTACATTAAAGGGAATAATATTTGTTTTAAAACGATAAGTCTTTCTAAGATATAAATAAAAAGTTTTATTTGGCGATATTAAGAACATAGTTTTCAACACTAATGCGAAAGAAAACATAGTTAACGAAATAAGTGGACTTTAATGAATAAGAAATATAAGTAACGGTGGTGCTTGTCCGGGTGGGCGATTGTCTGGGGGGGGGGGGGGGGGGTAGTCCTTAACTCGAAATGAAGGGACTGAGTGACTCTTCGTTTACTCGCCAGATGTCTCCACTTATCTTTGCTCCTCTTCGTTGGATTATTGAGGGACTCCTGCATTTCCGTATTTTTTTTCAATAAGACTCCGTGACTTCCTCATCGAGGAGTCATTCTGTTCTATCTGAAGAGGAAAAAATCAGCTTGTCATCGGATGAGTGAAGAAAGTCACTCAGTTATAATAAATTCATACAATGGGATTGGATACTCAATTATATTTCATAAAAGCGGTCCATTCAATTTCAATGTTTCTATACTTATATTACATGATAATTAATTTTTCTTTAATTTTGAGGAAAAAGAGGTTTATTATCTATTATACTACATATTCATACTGTTATAAACATAGAGATATAAAGATATATAGAGCTTATTCCCTCAATAGCAGATAAACATCGTATTCCTCTGAAGAATCCATAAGCCTCTATGTCTTTATATCTCTATGTAAAAGACATAAAAATGATATGAACTTTGTTTGTTTGTTTAGCTCCTGGAATAGACCCACTTCACGGAACTTAATCCGGTATCAGCCGAATTATATTTCAATAAATACCATTTTTTTCATATAATAGATCTAAAAATAGTATAGTTTTATATAGTTATGATATCTATATTGTTTTTTTAAAATATAAACTCGGGTAGCAGAAAATGACGGGAAAGATTACCCTTTGATTAGAGATACAACTTAGACTGGGTTTTATAATGTGATTGGTTGAAAGAAAAAAGAACCAATAATGACAAAAATACATCGGTATTATCAATGTGGCATCATTATTCTGTCGAGGTGTAAACATGAATACTTATTTGTACTATATAATTTTGGTTTCTCTTATTATGGATCATGGTATTTATAAATCCATTTAATAGGCTCTCTGAAGATAATAAGTATACAAATAGTTAAGCGAGTGCCAACTAAATAAATGATGTTTATTTTATGAGTTTGCGGTAAGAAAATACAAACATCCTTATTGCATGACTCTCTCCCTGACTAAAGAATAAATACTTTTTGGCGGATTTTTCACTGATCATTAACAGATGTCTTTTTGATGACTCCGTAATTAGGCCTATTCGAAAATCACCACTCATTCAGATAGTCGGGTTTTATGAAATAACACAATGGATCTTTTTGACGACCGCTTAGGTGATCTAATGGATTGATTTTAAAATTGTCGCAAAATGACTGGAAGTAGTCATTAGAGGAGTTATGACTAGGACAGTGTTAATTGGAAGCATAAGTGCCAAATACGTTTACATAACTAAATCGTAAATTAGAGTGCAATATTAAGCCTTCAACTCTCTAACCCCCAATCAGTCACAGCTCAGCAAAAGCCATTTAATATTTAGTGTTAGAGGTTTCTTTAGGGAGTAAATGAATTTTTTCTTCATTAATTTTTTATTTATTAATATAGTGTATTTATTTAAATATTATGTCTATTGTGGCTTAGGTTTGTATTTATATGAAAATCCATCGTATTACCGACATACAATTTTACACAAATATTGCCTAGTGTTGGAGTCAGGCTTAGCTAAACCCTATTCTATCTCGTAATAATAAAAATTACTTTCGAGATTGGCGTAAGTTATACTATACCTATATATAATATATAAATTATTATTTTAAAAAAACCAATATTCGCCCAATTAATATTTTTGAAACAAATTATTTAATGATTTAGCCACCGTTAGGAGCCAAATGGTTTTAAGGGCGCTAAATATTTAGTGTTCCATTTAAGCGGCAATATATTTTTTGTTTCAAGTCTATTGACTATAACTCAATATGTAATATATTTTGGTATATGTCAATGAACTTTAGAACAGTTTTTATAATTTCGATATGCTGGCATGAAGTAAAGAAAAAGATCAATTCAGTAGGACGAAATATTGATCATCTTAAGTAACTACTTTAGGTGATTCATTGAGGTTGCATTAATATTATTGTGATTGTTACGAAAAAAAAAACAGGTTTGCCTCTTATATTTGCAAGTTCCTTAATAATTTGATAACAATATTGGAATGCAATTTCCAATCACAGTAACTCTCTAA
>CP045896.1:6496362-6526055 GCA_013387185.1 Caligus rogercresseyi
TCGCCGTGTTCCCTCAAACAGCATTCCGGCATTCCTCCGCACACGAGGATGATGGAAGTCAGATATCCTCTCGCCACAGATGAAAGAGGACCCCAAAACTCCTCAGGAAATCCAGTCATTCCGGGAATCCAATCGCATTACGGTCGAGGGTGTGGACACTAACCCCGTCTTTAGCTTTCAAGAGCCCGGCTTCCCAATGGGATCGTAGAAAAGCTGGTAATTAGTCATGGCTAACTTTTTCATTCATGTTTTATACATATATCCCCTTTATAGACTCAAAATTGTTAACTCTTTATATTAAAAATAGTTGGTTACAAATTACGTCATTTATACATAATGTTCATTAAGATACTTAGTGAATAAGTAACATTAATTGGTATTATTATTCAAAATATACCCTAAAATAAGGGAGCGATTTAGCTCAGCGGAGGTTATTTCAACTCTCAATTTTGAGGGCACAAATTGTGCTTCCAAGAGACAAAAAATCTATATTGAACAACCTTTTGGACTAATTTATATGCTGTTGATCCATCCATAGGGTGAGACTGCAAGCATTGCACCAAACAAGCAAATAAATCATCTCTAAATTAACTTTTTGGGTATTTGGGATACACAAAAACAAAAATTTACAGTTTGAAGGATGTAATGATATTTTGTGTGTATTTTAATGTGGTGCTAAAACAAGCTGAAATGCTTTTTTAATACATATTCATATTGCAATTTACTAAACCGAATTTCGTATTGCAAAAGCAAATCCTCTTTTTTTTCTTATGATGTAATTGTGTTTTTAAATTATAAAATGATACAATGAAGACGTATAATTTGGACAAAATAATACTCTTGCTGGAAAATAATCTTTTAACATACTGTTCTAAAAAACATTATTATGTCAAAATTATGTATTTTTATTTATCGTTTGCTCCCAGAGACAAAATGGATTTGATAAGCGACGCCGATTCAGTCTCAGGGATGGCCCATTGCCATGAATGGAGACAGTGTGATTGCTATCGGTGAAACAGGATCTGGCAAAACCTTGGGATTTGTCCTGCCGGCCGTGTGTCTGTTCTTCGCCAGCCTAAGAGGAAGAACCGATCCGAGGGACCACTCGTTCTGATCCTTGCTCCCACAAGGGAACTAGCACACAGGTAATGAGTGAAATCATGTAATCAATATTTTTACAGAGCCAAATAAGTTACTTAGTATACCTTATACGTGTTTCTTGGGAACTACAGCGTTAACTGTACATTTTTGGTTTTATGTCTATGTCACTCGTATGTGAGTGAAGGATAATTTTCTGTTGGTACCGCGTAGAGAATCTTTGGAATTACCTTCACACCAATGAATAATATGCATTTTTTGCATAAAATTTCAAAAGATTCCATGCATTTTTTAAAATGAAAAAACTGTGAATTTTTTCACTATCTTTTTGCGTATTGGATTTCGTTTATTAACACTAGAACTACCGGACAGTTGAATTGTAGTAAGAAAACTTCAATAAATGTGCCGTAGGAGAATAATTGTTTATGGAAAATGTAGTAAAATTACTGAAAAAGTTACCAAATACAAATGTCGAAATTGTTGGAGGAAAAATAATTTTGCTTATATTTTAACATGTGTAGCATACAATTGCATATATGTGACATTACACATTTTATCAATGATACAGTTTATATCTGCTATGTAACCTTATATTATAGGGTCACTAATGACAACCATTAGGGGTCATTAGTGACCCATATAATAAATTTAATTGTTTTTAGTCATAAGTTTATATTTACATGTAAATATTAAGAACATTAAATTCACATATATATTTTTCCTCCAAACAATTTCGACATTTGTATTGGTAATTTTTTCAGTAATTTTACTACATTTTCCATAAACAAATTATTCTCCTACGGCACATTTATTGAAAGTTTTATTACTACAATTGTCAATTTGGCAATGCCTGTTTTTCTTTGATACTGCATTTCTTGGCGAATTTGAATCGTCCAAATTATTGGTTACACACATTTCCATGGCTGAATCTAGCAAAAACTGACGCTGAGTAATTTTCTTTTTGAGAGTGTCTTTAGAGAATCCAAGCGTTTATCCCTGCTATATCTAGTTAAAGGGTGTTTTATAAATATCATGGTTACCAATTGAGCTACAAATGCAAAATTTTAGTATGTCAAACGTAACATAAAATAAAACCGCTACACGAAAAATTAGAGTTCGGCCATATTTGTGAGCCCAAAAATTTCAGTTTTAATCTGTAAAAAATGACCCCTTGGTAGCTCTAGTGTTAAAGAAAGAATCCTAATTCTATGTACACTTAAGTACGCCATTTTCTAAGTATAAATACGATGCGTTGGCAAATTTGACAATTTTTAGAGCTCACCAGGGTTTTTGTTGAATATTTGATAACAAAGTACACATATACTTTTATTTATTTGATTTACTTACAATTTCTATCAAACTAAAAGGAATAGCGTTTTTTGTACATTCGTACAACATTTATTCTTGACTGTTACCAAACATCAAAAACTTATTTACTACATGTACAAACATAAAATTAACACAACCAATATTAAATAAAACAAAATCAAACATCATCAACAATTCTATTTGCATATTTAAAAACATTTTTCGATAGGGGGGATTTTGTGCTTCTTAATTTATAAAGTAAAATCTGTATTTTAGTTACAATAAAATTTATTTCCGTGCTATCAGGACCATTGTAAATGAAACAAATTCCTTTCGTGGTTAAAACATGGCCAAACTTTATATAATTTTTTGAACAACCATATCCCATTTTTTTTAATGCGTTACACTCAAAGAGGAAGTGCTTGCTCGCTTCATTTTTTCTTTGCAAAAGACACACAACGCTTCCTCACGAGTCCTACCATATACAATACTTCCAAAACACAAAGTGTTTGTTGCTATTCTGTACTTTAACCAGTATAAAGAATAATATATTTTTTGGTTCTCCAATAATCTTAAAACATCCTTTGGTATAAAACTTAAATCTAGCCTATCATACTTCCTTTTAATTGTTTAAAAAATGGGTTTTGTCATCTATTTTAACTAAAAAATACCGAAGCATGGCATTGCTGCTTAGGTTTATAAAATTAAAAAAGGAGTCCCTTGGACCCGCATTGTCTTCGTTTGAATTTGACATCTCTTTTTATTTTCTCCCTTCTAACATTTCACTCCCCGTAAAAAGTAGACTATTGTTAAAAATTTCACCCAAGAAAGTAATTTTTTTCCTAACAGAGGTATTGTCTAGGAAATTCAATCTGGGATTGTCTCTAACAGGTTCTTACCATTCCATTACCTTCAATGCTTGTTTCGAAATCTTGAGATTGATATCTGCATTTACCTCCCAAAAGTGGCTTTTGATTTATTTACAATTTCTATCAAACTTGAAGGGAATAGCGTTGTTGATCTGGAACTGTCTGGCGATGTTTTAAATTTAGCCGTGACAAATCAGTTTCTCTTTAAATTCTCTTATTCATATGTTCTATCTGAGGGGGGGGGAATCACTCAAACAATGTCACTCACTTAAAAATTTAATTTATATTTAAAATACAACATTTTGTTTGGGTGGGGGGGGGGGGGGGTAAAAAGGACTTACTACGAATGGTAATTTCAAAAAAGTCTGGTAGCGAAGGTTTCTAAACTATTGTTTGTACCATCAAAATGTAGTGAGTTATATATTTATCCAAGGGTCTTAAACATCTACCATATTTTAAAAATTGAAGATGATTAAATCTTGACAAGTTTTAATGAATTATTTAACAAAAGTATTTGAACCATTTATAACAAGAGCACATATCTTCATTAAGCAATTCTTCACATGATTAAAAACTACTTTTCATATTGATTTTATAAAACAGAGAATTCCATACATCTAATACTTTTTAACGCCGCTCTGTCCTAGTATGTACTTTGTGTTAATGAAGTACATTACCAAAGGAACTTTATTCTGATGAAGCTAACAAATATATTACTTCATGCCGCAGTAGTTAACAATGAATGTACATATGTGGTTTCTACTAATCACTTACTTCATATAAACAAGTTTTTATGAATTGCGTAATTAATATGCATTGCTATCAATTATATTTAAATTATTTTTTGAAATTGTGTTGATTTCTGGATGCAAGATATGTTTATGTTTTTAAGAAAAATCTCTGGTTGTAGGAGCTTCTGACAACATGCAATTGAAATACATAGAAGAGGATATGAGCGAAAGTGAAGTAACAAGGAATTATCATGTATTAACGATCAAATTAAAGTTTTTGTTTGAATTGGAGAATGTTATGTGAATAATTTTGATTATATTTTTAACATGTGTAGCATACAATTGCATATATGTGACATTACACATTTTATTTCAATTAATTGCTGCATCAATGAGATACAGTTTTATATCTGCTATGTTAACCTTAGGGAATACTATAGTATTCCTGGATTTTTATAAAGGAGCACTTCCGTATTAAAATATCAAGGAAAACTATTTCTGATAGAATATGAACCAATATATAATACCTTTTTTTCGGGTGATCTTATTATATAAAATATGGATTTGATATCAGTATTTCTATCTGAAGTATAATATTTATCATCAAAATATTAGTAAGGATGATAATTTTTTTCATATTTTTACTGCAAAAATGTCAATATTTTTTTAATATATTGTTTCTTCCTTATTATATTTCAAAAAGTCTTAAATTGTAGTTAATCGTAGTAAAATGAACTAAAACCATTTCTTCTGTTCACATGCCTTAAAAAATCTGCTAAATATGTTCATGATTCAACCATGTCTTAATTTTTGAATAGAAGGCATGTACATTTATATCAACCAATATACTCTTATGTTTGATATTCGTTGGATCATGAATAAAAGTTTTTTTGGTTTTATAACATGAAACCTTTATTCCTGGAGAATCTACATCACCTCAACCAAAACTGCTGTTAAATAAGTATATATTAGTAGGGCATAGTTCGATGTTAATTTTGTCGATATGCTTTTGTCAAATTCAAGTTGATACTTACTCATGTTATTAATAAAAAACAATTTTTTCTCAACAGACCAATCAAGTCGTCAAAAGCTTTGCATCAAGGATTCCCTCAGCATGTCTCGTAGGAGGAACCCACAAGCACGTTCAGATCCGCGACCTTGACAGGGGTGCGGAGATCGTAGTAGCCACCCCTGGTCGCCTCATTGATTTGGTGGAAGACGAAGTCACGGACCTGGACCGAGTCTCCTATGTCGTCCTAGACGAAGCAGATCGAATGTTGGACATGGGCTTTGAGCCTCAAATACGGAAGATCATGAGGAGAATTCCCTCAGAGCGACAGCTCCTAATGTGGTCCGCCACCTGGCCCACAGAGGTAAAGTCCCTGGCTCATGACCTCTTTGGGAACTCTCCCTACGCCCATGTCAACATCGGGTCCACAGAGCTACAAGCCAATAACTAATTGAGCAGAAATTTGAATTTTGCTCTCGCATGGATAAGAGCAATAGACTCAAGGACATCCTGACTCCCTCTCAGAGACGGAACGAGAAAAAGTGCTAATTTTCGCAGCTACCAAGAGCCGTGTAGACAGCCTTGTCCGAAAACTGCGATTTTGGCATATCAATGCCAATGGCATTCATGGGGACAAGACTCAGGCAATTCGAACGCGCGTCCTGAACGATTTTCGCTCCGGACAAATAGAGGCCCTGGTAGCAACAGATGTGGCGTCTCGTGGATTAGACGTGAACGACATCCAAGTCGTCATTAACTACGACTTCCCCAACGACATTGAGGACTACGTCCATCGAATCGGGCGCACTGGGCGCAACAGCAAGTCGGGGCGGGCATTCTCCTTTTTTGACATGAGCAATGACGGCTCCAAGGCCAAAAGTCTCGTCAAAGTTCTCAAGGAAGCCGAGCAGGATGTACCAGATGAGCTTCTTCGAGCCCAACCCTCCCAAATGAATAAACGGTCCAAGTACCAAAGAAGACAGCACGCGTCTTTTGATGATGATTTTTACAACAGCCCCTGGCGAAAAAACAACTACAAGAGGGACCGTCGATACTCCGAGGACATCCTATAATTAAAACCCTCCTCCACCCATTCATACAGTATAACTTCTTTTTGAAATGTATTTATTATGCATTTGAAATGAGAAGAAAAAAACCCGAAAGAGACCGTCAGTATCATTTGCAGCAAAAGGGAACGGACAGAAGGATGTGCTGGATTTGAGGCTTATCCATTGTTGCTGATCTTGTACGTAGAGCTCTGCTGGAATGGCTTCCAAAATTTTATTGACTGGGGAGGCTGGCCGGGACTCAGGATTGCCATCTGTAAAAATTAAACATGTATAAAATAAGTAAATACAAATATATATGTCATTCTCAGGGATGAGCTAAAATCTTGTTGTGAGAGACTGAACATCACATGACCGTCTTATGCTTTCATCAATGAATTTGATTAAATCCGTACATAGTTGTGAACAAAGCAGATCGAGGTAAGGTTAGGCCTTATTTAACAAGATATAAAGAAAGGGATTCTATCATGATCTATCCATTATTTAAAGTTAAATACTAAAATTTCGAGTGGCTTTTGAGAACAATGATACTAAAATATTAACTGAGCTTATCTAGACCTGGTCTTTAAGCACAAGGATTACTTTGATTGCCGCCCTTTCTTTTGAAATTATAGAAGTGTGACGTTCATGGTATGCCAAAGCTGGAACATGGTTATGAGAAAACAGAAATGACAGGGTTTTCACCATCTGAAGTATTAAAAACAAATAAAAATACAAACTTGAATAATTATTAACATCAGAATTAGAAACCAGGAGAGCCACAGCTATGAAGAAAATAAACCTACCCAGAGCCATAATAGAAACGGAATATGATCCTACCCATGGTCTAACTATCCGACTTATTTTTTTCTTGTATCTTCAGATGTAAAAACACCATACACATTGCAGTGTGTCCATCATTATTATGTTCAAGACCAAAGTAAATGATGCATGATAGAAAGTACAACATATAATATTCTAGGGTCTCGTAAAAATACACTCATTGGCTCATCACTGATTAAAGAGGCACGTGCGATGAGGCAGTCAGTTTTACAAACATAACCCCAAAGGTACGAGGATTCAATTTTGACACTGACCGATGACGTCATTGTCTCATTTGCCATAGCCTCACCTCATTTGCTTGGATTGTAATTAGATAAAAGATGGACGCTTACCCATGGGAATCACTTTGTTTTTGTGTGGCTTGACATCAACGAGTTCCCCTTGTTTGGTAATGAGGAGCTTGGCAACTCCCTCGCACTGCCGGAGGGAGTCCAAGAGAAGGAGGTATCGCCGGGCGTCCTCCTTCAATGGGGATTCTCATCAATCCAAAGACGGAGGCCAATAAAGTCCAACTTTAGTTGCTTGGCACCCCACTCGCTATGGGAGAGATAAATTGATCGTTAGAGCGTAAAGCGTTTTAATCACCGGCCTCTATATAATTGCTGGACCACCAATGATAATCGGAAAAATATCAAGGCTGCATTGAGCTTCATTTATCTCTTAATTGGAAGAACGCATGACGAAACTTTGAACTTGAGCGGTATTTGTGCAATATTTTTCTAAAACATGAAGGGAGTGCTCATTCGCTCAGTGAGTAAGCGCGTTTAATTCTCATTGTTAAAAAGATTTTAGGTGAGTAATTTAATGTTATAATTTTTTAATTTTTATCCCCACCGACGCAACTTAATCGAACCAAATAGAAAAATATATTTTTATATATTTTTCTCTTAGTTGAGGATTCATCGAAACATAAACTAAGAGTGCTTACAGGATGGGCAATAGTTAAACTCGGACATACGTGTTAAGAAAATGAGCGGAGTAGAACATAAATGACATTCTATTAAATGGAAAATGTTTACAACATATTGCTTTTATTAAATTATACTATTAAGGGACATACATATTTGTCTTTTAAAGGGATTAATAACAAAATATTGTATGTTTTGATCCGTTCGATATAAAACACATTACCTTCAACTCAATTCTTATTTTTTAGTTGGTAAGGGCAAGGATATACAGAATATCAGCAGGTATGTTTATTTCATGATTACATATTAGGTAAAACGTCAGTAATCTTATAATTATCAAAAAGTCTATTGAAGCAATATATTTTGATGACGTAAGCGGAAATAATACTATTCCAAAATATTATTCTTGCCGGTGTGACACATAGAGATAAAAAGATATAGAGATATTATTCCCTTCATCTGTATTTTTGTGTCCAATATAAACAAAGTATTTTGTACTACGTCATCGTAAGCTGATCATAGAAATAGAATCTATCTCTATGATCAGTTTACGATGACGTAGTACAAATTACTTTGTTTATATTGGATACACAGAATACAGTTGAACGATGTTTCTCTGATATTGAAGGGATTCAGCTCTCTATATCTTTATATCTCTATGGATATAGAGAGCTTATTCCCTCAAATAGCAGAGAAACATCGTTCAGCTGTATTCTGGACACAATGACGTATTTCTCTGAAGAATCCAATAAGCTCTTTATGGTGTGACATCATAAAAAATCACGAACAAGCGAAAAGTCACTCTCAAGGCAATATCCGACTTTTTTCAATATACCTTGGACAAGAGCTCTGTGTGTTTTATGTAATCACGACACTTCGAACTTGACCAGTCATTTCTTCGATTTTTATCTTTTGAACAACAATATATAAAATATTTTGTTAAAATTATTCGGTTGAGTGCCCAGTTATTATAAAATAAGTCGGTGGTTTAAATAATTCCTTACCTGAACTTGATTTTACTCGTTTTGATGTGTTCCAGCCAGGATTCACAGAATGTTTTGATTGCTATTCTACAAATCGTCTGTTGGACATTTTCGTTCATATTTCAACAGCAGAGAAAACAGGGCCTAGAACGCGTTCTATAAATTAAAAATAATTAAATAAATTATAGCAGTTCATAAACAAAAGGTGATTCACTCATAAGGGACAAAGATGCATTATGAAAGGATTTCACTTGTAAACTATTTTGTATAATTTACAACACTTTCTTCTCATTATTTATTTAGATAATTTTTGTTGTAAAAACACAATCTAATATATTAACTTTTGATACAATCCTGTAAAAGTGTTTCCATGACAACTGAAAATAATAGTCTGGAATTACATTTTGACAAAGGGTTGGGAGATGCAACAAAATCCCTAAAAATGGGTGTATTTGACAGAAAACAATAGGCTGTCTAGTTCTGGCTTATTCATACAAGCCATTTACCTAAGTGATGATTCTTTTTGTTGTAAAATAACATTACACTGAGTCCCCAACAAATAGTACTTTCGTTTGAATACATATTATTATATATATTATTTTTTACTTCTTTCAATTTTCATCGCATATTTGTTCTAAGTATACTTGAAAATATATATTTGTTAATGTACAAAGGGTATGCAATAAATATTTTCTAAGCTAATTATTAGCCAAGTGTATACTTAATTAACAAAATATTCTTTGAACCTCAATAAAACTAAATGTGTTACATGTAACAAAAAAGCGATTTTTTCGAAAATATATAAAAATGACTTATATTTATACGTTTATAACTTATTTACACAAATATTTACTTATTTAACGGTCACTTTTGACGCATTAAGCATTTGTTCAATATTATCGTATTAATTACACAACTGATCAGTTCGGAATCACGAAACAAATCATTGAACAACGTTAAATGTTAAATATTTTCCAGGAATTTGGATCCCTTGTATAATTTTGGAACCCAGTGTTGAAACATTATTTAAAAACCCCCGGATCCATCAATACAAAAGTACAATGGAAATTATTTTTTAGAGACTGTCCCCAATTAATTCCATTTTTAAAAATCTTTAATTATGACACATAAAGGATTTTATGTTTATCTATTTGTGCAGTTTTAGGGTTTTTATGTTTCTTAATTATTCTTTTTGATTTGGGGATTAGAAAAAATTTATAAATTAGAAAATCGTCCCTCATGAGTTATTGATCCCTACCGATGAACTCCTCAACGTAGTCGCATTGCGTTTTCGGCGTGCTTGAAGTAGATTTCTTCCAAAACGAAGGGCCTGGAAAAATATTTGTAGTGTTGCGAGGCTAATCGTTCGACATACCCTCTTCATTTCCTCTTGAAAGTGTATCGGTAAGTTCTATATAATGCAAAATATTATGATTAGTTTTGTATTATCATGTCCTATGTATGTATTTGAGAAAATATTTATCGTGACGCTTCATTTAAAACTAGAAATGGCAACACTGATTAATGTCTACGTTTCTCTTTGGATGTTCATTCAAAAAATGTGGTGGGCATTGTTTATTTCAATATTAGTGATGACTGAATGAAGAACCCGGTATTCTGAGGTTAAAAAGCATCACATATATTGGTCGTCAGCTGTATCCAATTTCATTAATCTACCGAATATAAGGCAATAAATATATATATATATATAGATAAAATAAATGCTTTATATAAAGCATTAAAACACTTGCAAAAAACATTTCTATCTCATTTAGATTAACTTCGGATGGAAGTAAATTGTAATAATTTCAAACTTTTTTAAATAAAATAATTTTCCCTCCAAAAATATGGATCAAACTAGAAAAAGGTAGAAACTAAGTCATTGTGGATCAAATGTAGTTATTTGTGTTCTCCTAAGTGGCCTGCGAGTCAATTTCTTGTATCCTTGCCCCTTATCATCAATACCATCTTCCGTAGACAGTAAAACGTCACGATAAAATATATTTCACATGCATGCTCATTTGAAGGGTACAAACGAATAGAGTTTGCTGTAGAGAGTTGTATGTATTTTCTTGCTTAAGCGTCAGAAGGAAGTGTGCTATTTCGGTCGTTTTCTAATGCTTAAGTTGATAAAAGGCTATACACTATTCAATGAAGGGACTAAAATAATTCCTTGTTCCAAGACCGGATGATAGGTAATAATAACATACTTCGTCCCTGACAACGGCAAATAAATGCTTACTCGTAACAGTGAACCCCTCAAATAGAGCATTGAAGAAAGAATGTTCGGATCTTACCTTAATTCTTTGAATACACTCTGTTATGTCTCGGCGGATAATGTCTTGGACGTGTCGAATAAAGTGATACTGTAGTTCTTGGATGTTTCTAATTGCGTGTGATCCAAGAGCTAAATAAGAACAATAGACTCAATTGGTTACCAAGGTAATCAAGGCTATACTTTATACTAGGTTTTCTTTATATGATTATAAATTTTAAATGATATGACGAGAAGATGTCATCATATGTAGATGCCACTTTATAATAAAACCATATAGTAGTACGCCTTAGATATTTTTATGTTTTTTATAAAACTAACATTAAAGTTTGTTGTATATATTTTGCATTTGTTACCATCTGTTTTACCTTCATTTGAAAAAAGTACTTAAAAGACTGATTATAGTAAAAGTGATATTTGTCTTTCGATTTTCCGAACAAATGTTCGATTTTTGGATATATTGTAAAATAAAAGTTGTTGCATTTGTTAAGTTCTACTATCTTTGTTGCGATGTTTTTTTCGATTTAACGAAATTAAAAATAACTTTTAGGGTCTTATAAATGTTATAATTTTTGCACTTGAGTGCCCTCTATCTCCAGTTAATTTGAGTACAACTACCTCAATTTCTTGTGAATCATGTTTAAATGTAGCGATACACAATACTCTTTTGGATTGAATTAAACCTGTTCAAAACAAGCTTTCTTTAGCCTATACTAAAAATCATTCTCGATAGGATGTTGATATGTATGAATTATTTTATCGTCGTTCTCGTAAACTCGCCAATAAACATAGTTTTGTCAGTTTGTAATTCAATTTTCTTTCCTTTCTACGTCTTATAATTAAAACACAGATCCATTTATTAAAGCAATGACACCACTCTATGTATATTTGAATCATTTACTGACGAATTACGTAGGTAGCCCGTGCTTGTCCGCCTATTTATAATGACAAATAATGTATTGTAAAAGATCTCATGCCGTGAGTCTTTTTTATGGTGATGCTCTGTATGACCATGTATTCCCTAATTGATTCCATTTTTCAAGTCACTCATTTAGGGAGAGAAGAACATGCACGTTGTATATGGATCATAAAATTTGTCTTGCCATCCTAAGAAAAAAAAAACCCTACTCACTCCCGAGACATTTTATACATATTAGTGTTTTAATAATATTAATCTTTTTTGACATATAACGAAATATGTTCATTCTATTTTAAAGCTAAATAATTAAGTATAATGAAATATATTTAGGGACAGGCGGGACAATAATATCATAAATTGAAAGCCAATCAGATAGAAAAGGTTATTATTCAACAGCTGATAGTGGGTCCCTAAGGATATGCTAATTCTACACTTAATCATAACATAAAACACTCTTACTAAATTGGCAAGGTCTTATATAACTACATTATTTTTAGAGACAAGCCGAGTCTTAGTTGTTGAATACAGGCTCAAACGTCATGCCCCTCCCCCTTTCAAATGGACCAAAGTATCTAACCCACGATCATATATTTCTTCGCGCTCTCTTACGCATTATATTTAGACTTTCTTAAATAGGAATTAATTAAGATAAACGATTATTTTTAAAAAAAAATCATTAAACTTAATTATTGGTTTATGCTCAAAAGTGAGATGTTATTGTAACAATAAATACAAAACAAATGTACCGCTTGGAAAAAAGGAATGCCCCCTCAACTGGTTATTCCCAGGCGCCGAGAATGGATGAATAGCCGGAACAATTTCAGGGAATAACATTTATATCCCAGCTCAAACACCACATTTGGAACATATACTTGCTCGGTAGTCAATATATTACATTATTAATATTAGACTTAATATTGAAATCACCTTTCTCAACATAGTTAAGCATCATTAGTTATTGTATTCATTAGTCAGGAACTAACGAGCTTGTTCGTTTTAGGTTATTTATTGACAAATAACACGTATATAAAGGCCTCACTTTTCCCATGATGCCTTTAGTTAACTCAATGTTTATATGTCCTTTGTTTTTAGCCATAGGGGAAAACGAGTACCGAGCAAGGAGATATATAGACATAGAGAGCGTATTGGATTCTTAAGAGAAATACGTCATTGTGCCAATATAAACAAATATTTCCTTCTTATGATCAACTTACGATGACGTAGTAACAAATACTTTAGTTTATATTGGACACAGAATATGCTGAAACGATGGTTCTCTGTTATGAAGGAAAAGCTCTCTATATCTTTATATATCTATGGTACCGATTCTAGAGCCTGAAAAAATCATTGTTGTCGAGCCTTTACCTATAATAGCCTTATTATTTTAATATGTTAATCAATATGGCTGTTACTGATGGAAATCATATACATTTAGTTGCCTGGGTAGATATGTACTATGATCATTTTATCAGGTCGAAATGATTAGTATATAGATTAGAAAGCATTGAAGAAGACTAATGATGGATTTATATTTTATCATTTTTTGTTCTTGTAATAAAAGATGAATGGATGATATGTAATCAATTTCTAAGTTTTCAAATGAAAGTATCAGTTCATATTTTATTTTCAATTTGATATGGGGTTTTTAATATCACAATCTAATTAAAAGTAAATTAAAATGGTATTCTATTAAGTCTAACATTCGAAAAATCTTACCATGAAAAAAACCCGTACTAAAGTAGTATATATGGATTCCTAGTTACTTTATGGTTAAATTTTATATCCATTTCAATCCATGCTTCTTTAAATCAGGAAAACGATACTTTTAACCTATAACTATAGTTTATGAATTATAGATAAAACCAAAGCAATGAACACTCAAAAGCAAGTAAATTTTCATCAATTTTTGAAGTCCCAGTTAAAATAATTGTTGGCTTTAAGAAGACCGATAGCTCAGTATCTTAGGTGTGTTCGACTCTCACTATGGGGGCGCAGGTTCGAATCCCGAGAGGGGAAGGTCAATTTGGTCAACCTCATTGATAAGATCCTGAGTTAAATAAACTCATTTTATCGCTAGTATGCTACTTATATCCAGTCGGATACTGCAATTCTATCGAACCAATAGGCATTAAAAAAAGTTGTAAGCTTTTCAAACTCAAAGAAAATTCGAACCTGTGTCCTATACATTGCCGAGACTAACCTGATGAGCATGTAAATATGGATCTCTGACTGTAATAATGAGAGCTTCTGCTTGTAATACTTAAGTAAAAAGTTTTTATTTTTGTTATACTTGATTCAAAAGAAGCTTCTTTACTGAATTTGTTATATAAATATTTTTTTAAAGTTTGAACGGAATATATATATATATATCATATTATTTTATTTCCAGAAGACTTTATAATTAAGAATATCAATGCTGTACTTGCTAAGCGACTTTTTTCTTCTAAAAAATAATACAATCCGATACTAATACTTTATAAAAAATAATAAAAAAAAACCCTCTTTGAATTTGTCCTTGAGGCACTATGGTTTTTTAACACCATGACCTTCAAAAGTTACGCAGAGAGGCAAGTATGTCTGCATTTAGTCTGTCCACATACTATTTTATATTTATTCGCAATCAAGTTTTTTATAGGGTAAAGATACGAATTGAAGAATTTATTGACCTAAAAAAAGGCATTATGAATGACGTGCTCAAAAATGTAATTGAATCTTTTGAGTTTTCCAAAGCATCTGATAAAGTTGTTAGGGCTCTTAAAGCTTTACAAGCGTATTAATAGTTATTTTAAACTAGGTTTGTTCTATATCGATCTTTATATTTGATAAATTAACACTATTAAGAAAGTAAACGCTATCAGACGGCAAAAAAATAGATAAAGTTACATGGATATAAAAAGGTTTCCATCTTTAAAAACATATATTTCAATTCAGAATTTACAGAGCGGGATAGCAGAACCGCCGATTTGTATTTTGTAGATTCTATTATCTAATAAAAATATAATGAATAAAGATAGAGAAGTTTAAAGTATATATACTTTTTGCATTTATACCAATAACATGTTAATTAAATCGTTTATATTTTAATACTTTTTGTACATAGACAAATAAATATAGAGAGTGCTTACCAAATACCTCGAGAGGAGAGGAGAAATTGAAAGTGATGTTTTTAATGGAGGGAGAGTTAACTTAGATCTACTAAACAATGTTGTTTTATATTCAAGACAATTAACTGTTTTTTAACCCTTAGAAGAGTCATATTCATCAGAACTTAATCTGGTATCAGCCCGTCTACGACAAGCTTATAATAATTGTAATAAAGAGTGAAAATTAAGCCCACTTTTATAGACCCTGACATAACAAAGTTGTGGGAATGCATGTGAATATTATTTTGACCCTGTCTTCTTTTTAAGAGCATGTAATCTTCCAAATACTATATAGACTTACATCTCTATGTATGGTTTGCTACTATATTTTTTTGTACTATGATTAGGGCTTGGCAAAAAAAATATGCCAATAAAAATTGGTATAAAATCATGTTTATTTGCATGATTTGCAATTAATAATTTTTCGCATATTTTATCATTTTTTACTTTCTCACCGAATATTTTTCTCGTTTTTAACTTCGCTAGTTTTGTACTGAGGACGTACTTGATCAGTCTACGAGCACTTTAATCAAGAATGCAAAAAAAGGTGTATGTGATATCTCCTCCTTTTTCATTTTTTCTGAACAATAAATACGCGGAAAACCCAATTTTACCGCCCTTTTTATGTTCATCCTTTTTCCATGTCAATTCCTCTTGATTTTATCAAGGATAGGTCATATTTATTCGCATATTTGTCATTTTTTCTGCGTACTTACTTGCTTATTCATCCAAATTTTGGGCTTTAAAAGCTCTTTTTTTTACTCGAGATTTGAACTACCCAATTTTTGATTATTATAAATATTATTAGCGGTAGGGTTTCTAACTTACAAAGAGGTTTTGACAGGCGGTTTGAGCATTGAGGATATCGTTTTGCGTTGTCATGATGAAGTCTTTGAACTGCCAGCCCCGAAGGGCCGCTTCACCTTTTTGGCACGCCCAATTACGTATACAAAATAAAGTCGCCTGGAGTCTCTTCAGAACATGAATCTCCTCCAGGAAGGAAATGTCTTCGGGGTCATGGGATCCGTGCTCCACAAAGTTTCGTAGAACGTCGGGATTGCAGCGATTATTGCAGGATGAGAGAATCTGAGGGAGAAAATGGAGTTACTGAGTAAGATGCTTTGTGGATCCGAGTTCTGTCTTATTGGCAAATGGTAAGACCCTGATATTTATATGGATGATGAGGGTAAAATATCGAACAAATCAGGAGTTAATTAAATACTGTTACAAAAAGGTCATTGTAGGTTTTGATATTTTCAAGCATTTTTCCCATTGAGGGGTGGTGGGATACTAGATTATGAATGGAGATCAAAGCTTGGATCTAAGCTGAAATTAAACACACAATCTTAACCAGACTCCTATAACGCTCTTACCTTATTATTTATGATTAGTTTACCTTGTGAAGCCAAAGAGGTAACTAAAGTTACGTTTTCTACTAAATACCGGCACCTACCTAAGCTCGTAAGATATTGGTTAAATATTTTTTCATATGCAATTCAAGACAAACAAAAAAAAAACACTCAGCCAAAAGTGATTCGATGTCATACCACTTTGCTTATAGAAACAACACCTACGAATGAGAGACTTACTCGACAATAACTGTGTGCCATCTAAGAAATGGAGGACTCTGCACTTGAATGTAAAATTACGACTGATTTATTCTAGATTTACATAGAGTCCACCTTTTGAAGCCACAGTTTTATTAGTCATAGTTATCTAGATAAATTGATTGTGTTGCTTTTGGCAGACATTCCTATTAGTTTTGTTACATTTTTGGCTGCATACCCATTCATGACTTAGAGTCTAGCTTTGGAAGCCATACTGTGATGTATCTATATGAATTATATAGAGAAATATCATAATTGCTCGTTTTGCTTTTCGTCGATCCTTCTTATTGTAGCATCACATTATTTGGCCGCATAAAAATTAATGATTTAGAGTCAAGCTTTGGAAGCCATGATTTGCCTATAATTATTAGCTAGACAAATTTTATGATTGATGAATTGTTTTTCTTATCGTGTTATCACATTTTTAAAAGTTGCATCTCAATTTATAATATTTCTAGTTCGGCCTTGAAACCCATAGTTTGATATACATACAATAAATAAATTTAATGATTGATCGTGTCGCTTTACGCCAATAGTTTTGATCGTTATAAAAACTTTTTTGATTGCATTAAATTCATGATTTAGAGTTTTGCTTTGGGAGTCAGAGTTTGATCTGTCTATATTAATTATTTATAGAACAATTGTGTTGCTTTTTCGTCAATAGTTTTGACCGGTGCATCACTTTTTTTTGGCTGCATACAAAAGCCTTCTTAATGAATAATCATTTTGTAATTTAGTTTTCTTACCTTGATGGCATCATGGAGATATTGACCCGTCTTGGTGATCGTTGTCCCACAGACGCCATGAGGAGCAGGAATGATTTCTGTTTTGGGTTTGTATGCCTCGGATATGCTCATCATGTACTGAAGGTCCCAAAAGAATGAAATTGCGTGGAGATTGAAGCTTTCTACTAAGATTTGAACACAGGGGAAGGCCAAAGGAGGATAGCCGTCTAAAGAAAAAACAAAATGTAAGCATGGTAAGCATCCTGATCAACGATGAAAATTAGGATTGACAAGTTTGATAGCCAGATTTTGGTTATTTGTAAGTGCAGCTGTAGCCAAATTTGAAGGTATTTTTAATGGCCTCTCATTCTTTAGCTGCTTAGATATAAAATATTTTTTTCATTCTTACAGTACTTTTTTAATGGACGACTACAATAAATAAATTTGTAGTTATGTTTTTTAAATGTAATAAGATTTTAACATTTTCTCTGAAGCCTTTAATAAAAAATGAACAAGTGATAATGTAATTTCAAGAGAAAGGTATTTATAGTTACAATACAATTCAATTAAAATTAATAAATATATTGTGGAATTATTCGTTATAAACTTATTAAGTATATATTTATATTTTTGACTTTTGAAACGTATGTATCAATTGCTAAGAAAAAACATGTATAAACCAGAATCATTCTCGGGTGAATAATTCAAATTTAATTGGGGTATTTTATTCGTTTTTGACAAGTAGTTTAATACAAGGGTTAAAAGTTATGGAGGTGCCCTACCAGAAATGGGTGAAGATAAATGCTCTTGGAGCAAGTGCCCAATGCTGAAACAAATGCGAGGGTGTTGAAAGGCAAAAGGTATCTCTCTGGACTCTGGCAAGTTATCCCAGAGTAGAGTACTGGAGGCCATACGTCCTATTTCTGGCCAGAGTATGTCGTGATAGTATTCTGCCATATGGACCCGAACATATTTACAAATGGTGAGGCCGGACTTTGTTGACTTGATGACCCTTCGTTGAGGAGTCCCGGGACTTTACAAAGGTGACCGAAGAAACTGTTGAGGAAAATTTCCTCTGAGGCAATGTAGTTCTCTAAGTGGGATTGATGGCCATTGATCTCCCTGGATCCACCGGGTTTTACTCCACCGCAGCCGTTCTGGCTAAAGTAGTCAGAGGTGGGAGAGCCTATATCTTCAACCAGTGTTGATTTTCGACCTCGTTGCTTTGGCTGAAAGTAATATAGAATGTACAAAATAACAAGCAGACTTAACGTTGTCCCTGCCATTCAAATTTATATTGTATGTTCTGTCAAACTAAATAATAATAATTTGCTATTTAATCTGTCTATTAATAAGGATAGTCACTTATTCGTTAAAAATATGTTTTATTCCAAAATAAACACTCGAATAAAATGTTTTCAAAAGATAGGATTGTCTAAAGAATGTTCCTTTTAATATTTTTTTTGTTTAGGTAGAGATTGACTAGGGAATAAATAAAGCTGTTTAGATTTTCATGAAAAAACCACTTGTTATTCAATGAAATAGATGCAAAATGAACACCTATAGATCTGAAAAATGAGACAACAAATGTCGAAAATATATGACAGTCTTTGACAGTCTTCATCTATTTTTTGGTGTCTGCGGGGTCTTACTGCTTACCTCATAGGTAGACTCGCTTTGCAGTGCTCGCACAGGAACTTGAATCCAGTCATATTCCTCTGCGACACTATTGATTAAATTGGGATCCAGCCCAATGGTGATGCTGCGGCCTATTCCTGAGCACCTCTCCATGTCCGCTCCGAGGCAACGATCTGAAGGATTTTGCTCACGGTCACGGGGTGAATGATGGTGGGGCGGCAGTTTTCAAAGCTATGTCTGTCCTCATGGAGGTGGCTGTGAAGGATATGGGAGGACTCTGGCTGGAGGACACGGTTGAACTTATCCACGGACTGGAGGGCGTAGACCCAGTCCTCGGGACTCGTTCGATTGGACACCATTCGTACTTGATTCAAAACAAAGTTGTGGAGGAGATGGTAGCAGGACCATCGGGTCTTTTCCAGCTTGGAGACCATGTGCTTGGCACGAAAGAATATGGTTTTTCGAATGGACTTTTCCTGAAGGAATAAAGCAACACGTGAATGAGGAGTGTTTTCACTTCTTTATTTTTATTCTTACATTTTTTGCACTTGAAATGAACTTGGAAGCCAGGGAGTCCAGTTTCCCCTGAATCGTCTCAAATTCCGAGGATATTTGAAAAAAGTCCCTTTCATTTGACTTCAACTTCCCTTCTTGGGACACCGGACTAATGATCTCAGACTCTATTTGGGACTTGAGAGTAATCAAGTCCTCCAGCTGAGATTGAAGTTTGACTAAGAATTATTAACTACACTCAGGTACTTTTTACTCTCTTTGTACAGCTCGGTACTCTCGGAATTCATGTTTTGAATGGGACGAAGTTAGCTTTCCCCCTCTGTCTGGAATCTGTAAAACAAGAAAAAGATTATGAACTATCTGCAAATCAAGGTCGAGTATATGACATTCCATTGGAATATTAAACAGGTTTATAGAAAAGAATTCATGAATCATTATGTACATGTACCAAATTAGAAATCCCCCCCGCTTTAAATGATGATGATAATAGCCCCCCAAAAATAAGGAAAAAGTGTATTGTTTTGTAATCAATATAAAATGCACCCGTATCTAGTCTGCGTGCAACCAGGTAGTAGAAGGAACGCCAAGCCAAGGTAGTTGTTATCCAGAGGGTTAACTCATTTTGGTCGTCATCATCCTTACCCTTCTCAAAAATTGTCTTGATCCCAGCCACCTTCCAACTTTACAGCTCTCTGAGATCTTATAGCTCCGTCCAGAAAACCTGAGGCTGACAGACTGGGGAGTATATACATTTAGGGGACTATCGATTAAACAGTTCATGGTGGTTGTACAAGAGGAAAAAGAGGAGTAAGACTTTTATATTTTGTAAAAAGTGTATAAACGAATAAGAGGGGGACTCTCTTCACTCTCTATTTCTCTACATAGTCAAAAATTACCCTCAACAACACTGCCCCCCGCCCCCAACTTTTCTGAACGACAAGAAACAGATAAGATTCACCAATACCCTAAAATCAACGATCCGTCATCCTTCGAAAGGTCGCAATGAGCCAAAATAGAAGGGATTTATTATGTTAATATTTATATTTATAAAAGCCTTTTCTGATGTTGTGATATTGTACCTGTAAAAGGATGAGTGAATCGCACCATTTTCCCTGTTTACTCTTTTAAAACGTTCATTTTTATCGCTTTAAAATTCAAGGCGCAACATTTCATTATATTTTTAATGTTAACCATATTTAGCTAAATTACCTTCTTTCCAACATATAGTTGCAGTTTCGTCATATTATTATTTATATTTCATTTGTATATTTGTCACTTAATCGGTTTAAATGGTTCATTGGTCGGATGTATGTATATTATATCAGTATAAGCTTCCAAAATCGGTCGGACTGTAGACCATAATAACTATGGCTCAGGTAAAACTTAAAATTATATATGAGGACACTCAATGTGCTATTCCGTCTCCTCTTTATAAGTAATACTATTGAGTAGTTCTATAAGAAGTAATACGTAAAAGTGGATATGTTTCAAAATAGTGATCCCTGCCTGTATGAGGCAAGTTAGATGGAAATGTACAAATAAGAATATCTTTTTTTTCTTTCGCGAAAGTAGTTTATAGAAGAAGACAATATCCTCCTATCAATTTGTATTTTTTTTAAATTATATAATATATATATATTTTTTTTTTCTTCAGGCAAAAGTATGAGCGTCTCGATCAACATCTCTATCAAAAAGAGGAAAGTTTTAACATAATCGAAAAGTATTTTTTGAGGAATATTTTCATAAGAATAATTAAAAAAATTATAATAGTTGATATTTAACTTTTAAAAGCTTAATAATTCAAAACAGTCTTTTATTTAAAGTAATCATGACTAAGAATCAAATGAATTAATTTGCTAAGAAAAATATATTGTTATTTTGATGAGAAATGTGTCTTATTTTGGGTAAATATTTTATATCAGTTCATTTATTATTACCAGGTCAGTTTTCATCGAAGGAGGTATTGTTTTCATCTGGTTTGTTTTGGTTGGTTTGTTGGTTGGTTGTCAGCAGGATAACTCAAAAAGTACGGAACAGATTCGGATGAAACTTTGTGGAGTTGTTGGAAATGCCAAAAGGAACAAGTGATTAAATTTTGGCATCTCTGAGTGCAGAATTAAGATGCAAAATGAGCTAAATACTAATAAATATTTCAAGTTAGCCTACTCTGCCAATAGATGTCGCTGTGCTGTGAAATCGGGTGCCGGGAGCGTCTTCCTCTCGGAATTTCCGTCGAGGGGAACCCTCCCCCGTCCCTCTACGCCGCCCAGTCGTGAAAAATCCGCCTCGGAAGGCTCATAAGGACCCCGGACGGCGGAGGTTTGCACTCTCTGAGTGTATATATGCCTCTAGTTTAAATCTATAAACAATATATATACACAAAATCCAGAGCAAATATGTAGTAACATATAAATAAACATTGTAGTTGAAAGTTTTTGTAGTGGGATAGAACATTTCCAATAAAATGTCATATAAATATAGAATACAATTCATAATAATCAACTAAACAACCATTAAAAAAAATTAAGATTCCATACATTAATGAGAAAAAATAGAACATGGAATATGTACATGGCTAAAAAATGAAATTGTTTAGCTCTGCTTATAAAACTAAAAATTATTTTGATTATTTTTGAAGTTATTGTGGAGCATGATGGGAAATATTTCAATTCCTTTGAGGCCAGAGCCCACGAATCGTAATGGAAAGTGGGAATTTCATATCCAACCCAGTGTAACGTACCGCTGCCGCGATGAGAATTGTCCTCAGTTCTGCCGACAGCATTGGAGTATTAAGGTTAGCCTTTCCGCTTTAAGTGCTTTAGAGTTGAGAAGGGCACTATTTGAAGCCTCATTTGCGGTGAAGATCCATTTGCTCCTAGGCCGAAATAATGCTTGCTTTTATGTACTTGGACTTCTAAGGATCACTCAAGCCTTTTACGTTTAACGTAAGGATTTTTTTGAATAATCCTACTACGGGACAATCCACAAGAGCATGAAGAATTGAATTATAATACGACCACAATTTTTACAAGGCTTATAACACTTTAGCAAGTGTGGAGTAGTGAGTTTACTCCTGTCTACAATTTTTATGAGAGAACACATGATTATTTTTCTCCATTTCTCAGGCTGATCTAAGAAAGCTAAGAAGTTGTTGCAAATTTCTTGGCCCTCTATAAATCCCAATCGGGTAGGACAAGATCCGTCTCCATTCAATGGACGGGTTCTTAAAAATATTACTAATGACTTTTAAATAAATTTTCGGTACGATAGAGGAGAGTAGCGTTAAGCTTCCTCCAGGTTCCTCCCTGATTGAATTGATAGGTTTGAAGCCTTGATATTGAAACGAAATTTGTTTCACTAGAAATAAAAGACTGCTAGCATGCTTTAAAATGATTGTCTAAACTAAAATACAACAATTGTTCAAATATAACATATTTGAAATTTTATATGCACGCATTTATCTGGTAAATTTTTCAAACCTTCAAAAGTTTGGTTTCACTGACAATAAAAAGTTTCAAACATCTCCCCAAAAATCAGAAAAGTATTATGTAAATTTGTTAAAAGGAATGCCACAAAATAATTATCTAGTATTTCAATATATTTAAGGATGTAACTCACTCGAACCATATGGGACTATAACAATAAGATAAAAAACAGAGCTCATTGAGGAGAAAAATATAATTATGTAAAAAGGCAGTAACGCAGGCCACACTACTCAAGTTCTACGCGTAATTGTTTCAAAGGAAGCTAATTAAATCACGCTGTCCGTAATTTTAACCTACACACAGAATATAAACCAACAGATGTTCACTTGGTATATGATGAGCATAGTCAAATATGAGCGTTAAATTAAAGTAGGGCATGCATAACATAAAATTCTTCCTTTTTCCAAAAGGAATTGGCCAAATTTTTAGTTCTTCTTTAGTCCGTAAGGGGCGCTTTGAAGTGTTTGCGGCTTTAATGATGTATACAATAGAAGTTAGGAATGGAATCTCGCACAATGTTGTAGTGATTATATATATTTCAAATCATCAAACTTAATCCCTTTAAACCGATTTTAAATAGGATTGTGACGTAATTTCATGGACTAACGACATCTAACGTTAAAGAAAATAACCAAAATATTGGCCAATTTTTTTGTTGTTTACTTTTTCCTTGCATGCGCTTCTTTACTTTAACGCTTTAAGTCAAATATGAGCGTTTATGTATCACATTTCACTTCACTATGAAGAGGTCAACCGTACACAAACTAATAAAGCATGCAAAAAAAACGGCATTTAATCGCAAAAGGATGGTCCCTGCGTTAATGGATTTGATATGATTGCTTTAGCTGACGGTGCTTTTATAAACTTTTTATAAGTATTTATTGATGTATAATGATTATTGAGTTGTCTCTAAAAAATATATATATCTTAAATTATTTTTTTGAAGTATGTTAACGAAATTCAATACGTACAAAGCTGTTAAAGCAATAACATATAAATTACAGTCAGAGTACAAAAAAGGTACAAAATGATTTCAAAATAGTATTTATAATTTTGGTTCATGAATATATATATATTAATATATAGTTTATATTATATATAATAAATGACGTCTATTAATGACTCCAAATATATATACTTAAACAAGCTTTATTATATTTTATTATAGCTATTGGGCATAAAGAAAAATCGTGGTTTATAAGTGTGTGTATATATATATATATAGTGTATATATATATATATATATATATATATATATATATATATATATATTACGACTATAGGGCAGTGAATTTGAATATTAATTAATATTATTGAATTGATAATTCCAAAATGATACCAATTATTAAAACATTGTCATATAATTGTTTAAATAGTCTCAAAGTTTTGGGCGAAGGTTCGACTTATGAAGGATGAAGAATAATATTGAATAACATAATAGAAAAATCTGAGTTTCAATGGATTAAATATATTGCTTGTTCATATCCGCATGGAAACAATTCCATCAAACCAAATAGACAAGAATATCGAGAAGAGAATGTTTAGTTATATAAGGAACATTTTGACGTCAAAATTTATATATTCCCTTTTTTCAAATGACAACATTATTGTTCTGATCGATACTCTGGAAATACTTGTTATGCAATGTCAGTCAAAAAGTTATTTATTATTACATAGGTGGAACTCCATTTAAACAACATTTAGGGTTCTGCAATTCTATATTATAGTGACAGTATAAGCATTGCTAGTAATTTTTTTAAATATACATACTCAAACGCAACAGTTTCAATTTTTTTCATAGATTTGAACTTTTAAAAAAATCATTCTTTGATGTATGATTTATAAAATGTTTCAATTCAAAGGTATTACATTGACAATAAAGTAACTGCAGTTCATTAAGCGGAGAAAAAATGAAGTTACAATCAATAAAAGTTGTTTTTAATCGTCATTTATATCGATTTAAGTAAGCAATTGTTGACATTATATATTTTTATTTATCATTTCATTGTTTAATTTGCTGCATATACGTCTAATATCTATGAATTTATTCGTACTTTTCATATTTTTCTTTGACGTCTTCTAGTAGGGTCTCCTATTATTTAAGTTTTTTCATTACTCAAGTTACTCACAAAGATTAATTAATATTTTTTTTGTTTCTCTTTGAGTAAATGGTAACCAATTCCATTAGTTCAAAAATATCTATATGTCTGAGAATAAGTATTCCCTGTTCCACTGCTTTGTCTTGGAAATGATCTTTGTTTATACTTTCTTTTGCTGCAAGGCAAACCAAATTCTAATGTTTATTAAGACCATTATAAGTCCATATGTGCTTTGCCTTCGATTGCTATTCCATAAAATAATCATGGTTGTTTGTTTAGCTTTTACAACAGTCACAACACACGGAATTCAATTCGAAATAAACTGTATAGGAGCTAACCACTATTTTATAATACATTTAAAAAAATAAAGGTATGTTCGCTTCAATAAATAATATCAATCATATTTTTTAGGGCTACAAATTCATTACCATGGTTTATAATTTTCATCCTTTATTTTTGAAATTTATTTAGTTATTTAATTAATTTAAATAATTTTTTACAGCTTTTTGCAAAAAGTTAACATTTTTTGTTAGTATATATCTGAATTTATCAAAACTATGCATGTAAGCGATTAGCAAAAAAATACAAAATGGAGATACATATAAAAATGATAGCGGAAAGCTATTAGCTACCTGATCAATAAAATTTAGATCTGAACAAATTGAGGAATATTTTAAAATGTATAATTAATTAAATTATACAAACGAAAGAAAATATTTAAGTCCCGACCCGGTGTCTTAAAAAACCGGGACACCGGCCGGGATGCAAAAAAAAACAGCCGGGACCCGGGGACCCGGTCGTTTCCTGATCTATATGAAAAGTAATCATTATTTACTTTGCAGAGTGTCGTTCAAAAATGATATTCTTTCACCGTTCAAGAAATAGGCCATGACCATAAAGTAATTTAAAAAAACTAACATTCAATAAGAAAATCCTGTGAAATTGTTTACAATTGTTACAAAATGAACATGTATAATTAACCCTTAAATAACATTTAAATTGAAAGCTGATGTAAGGCACAAAACTAGACCTCAATGACTTTATTTATGCGATTTTAGAAAGTTTTACTTTTTATATGAAACAAAAGTGTTGCAATTTTAAACTCTGGGTATCAGGGTTCAAGACAAACATAACCAATCTGAAGCTTATAATTTTTATATTTTTTCTAGGGTAAATTTTTTGATATAGAGAAATCGCATATATATATATATATATATATATAATATATAAATATATTTATAGCCAAAAATTCAAAAACTCTTCAAAAAAAAATGTTTATAAACATAAAAACGGCATTTAAATATCATAATATTAATTTCTAAGCTTGCTGATAAAGACACAATTTTGAACTACGAAAATAATTTCAACTGAACCCATGAAATGTTCTGTCTAGGACTGCTGAGGCTCCCAATGGCACTCTTTCATTTTTGACTAAGAATAATTCTATGGACAGCACATCAGAACGCCACATAATGTTCCAAAATGCCCAAAGCATCATCATATAGAATAAATATAATGGCTTAAAAATGTTGCACTTTAAAGGAGAAAAAGATAAGATTTAGCACGTTTTTTGTTTTATTAAATAACGAATGCTTCTTAATCAAATATATACATATAGTTGTCTGCTTTGGATTCCAGGATATGAGGAGAGTGAAATAGAATGAAGGCAATGTCAATTACATAATATATCATAAACAATAAAACAGTTTATGTATTTTTATTTAACCTCATAATCAGAATTTTAATTCACCCCTTTAATCAAATTAACAAACCGACCTAAAGGATTGTGGGTCAACGTAGCATTTTATTAGGTAATTGAGATATTGGTGCAGATAGAGAGAGAGCAGGAATCCTTCTTGTATAATTATTTTTATATAAATGTTTCGAGTAGCTTTTTGGCAATTGCACTTTTCAATGATCGCCTAGGAAGTAGATTATATTTAATAGTAATATTAAATGTGACACCAATATGCTTTATATGTTTTGATCCAGAGTCGAGGATCTGAAGTAAGTTATTTTTCTCCATGTAGTCAATCTGTTGACGTTACTCCATGTAATCTTATATCTCGGTGACTCCTTTGACGTCATTATATGATGCAGCAGATGTCATTCCTCTCTTTATTATTCCACGTCTATAAGATCAATTCTTCATTTTTAGGGGGAGCACAGATAGATGGATTTAAACCGCTGGATGTATTGTTCGTAAACAAGGCTGAAAATATCTCCCCAGCTCACTACAAGCAACCACGTGTGAGTGTCTTTACACCACGGCTCCCTCATAAAATAACTCAAAAACAACAACCCGGGAACCATTTTTTTCATTTCTTCTTCATCAAGAAAAAGGGACGAACCACAACACCACCACAAGCACCTATGCATATATATGGTAATTTGGTTCCTTGTGGGCTGTTGTCGTCTTTCCTAATTACACTCTCTTACTCTTAAAAACACATGAACATAGACACATATGAATTGTACCAAATCAACTAGGAAGCATCAACCCACAACAAGCCCAGGTCTTCATCAATGGAACATAAAAAGTTTAAATTAAATCCACCAGAGGGCGGCACCCATATATTTTGATTCATAAAATGGCTTCTATTGATTTATCTTTTCTTTCTAAGTTTACTTCTTCTTTTAAGTATATTACAGGGGTGACAGATGGATGGACTCCGATAGAAAGCTTTACAAATTCTCGGAATCGGCGATATGGGAGTTTGATTGTAGCTGATTTTTATTACTATTACTAACAAAGAATTACCTTTTCCTTGTACTGATTTGTGTCTATCATCAACACCCTAAGTTTTAAATAAATGTTTAAGTTTGATAGTCACTTATGCCTTAATTTTTTGGGGGGGATAAAACAGCTGTTAATCCAGGAAAATATATATTTCCATCGGATAATCAGCCGGTTATCAATTTTTCTTGGAAGGCCCGCAGGCCACAACTGACTGGAGAACGAAGGAAGGATAATCTGGCCTCATAGGCTAATCTCAACTAATTTTGACGTGGCTTCTAACATGGCCAAAATTTGAACACCGCTGCAGAACTGTACCAGGTTACGTCCCTTCGGGAAACCAGGAGAGTTTTTAGAAAGTCAACATTCCAAAATCGCTTTTACCTATGTGTTTGTTGTTATATATTTGGTTTTCTTTATTAAATTGTTGCTATAATAATACATTCTACTAATGTTAATAGCGTAAAGCTAGTATTGAAATATACAACACAAATATATTATATATACCTATATATATAGTTAGTCAAAAATTTATTACCGATTACAATAGTACATACAAACAATAGACAATAGGTAAAGAACACAACCACACAATGGGGTATCGGTGTTACAACAGCGAATGAATTCCTTCTTAAATACTTAATATATATATATATATATATATATATATATACAAATATATATATATATATATATATATAGTATATATTTATATAATATGGTATATATGTATATATTTATATACATGCAGACCGAATATCGTTATTATATCGGTTCTTAATATCAACTATGGATCAGTTTCTATTATAGAGCAGGATCATCAACCTCATTTTCCATCAATTTTTAGGTAAAAGACATGGGTCAGAACAATAAATGATATACCTACAAAACAAGGTCTTTGCATTATTGAAATAAAATAATAGAGGATGGTTTTGAGATAATTTTTATCATATTATTTTACTTTATCTTATGAACCCTTCAAACCCTACTTGAATGTTGCATCTTTGATACCCCTGGAATATTGATATTTAAATACATCGATATTCAAGAGCATGATAAACTATGTACCAATGGTTTAAAGGGTCTTTTATAAATTTATTATGTAATTTATAGGCAATAATATGATTAAAACGTATACTACATAATAATATTTTTTAATATTTAGGTGAGGAAACAAGGTGTGGGATGTGTGGGAGGAAGAACACAAAACAATACCTCTGTCTTCAGAGACTGCAGAGGAAGTCAACAGGCTTTGGGAAGAAATGGACAAGACCTTTGAGGAACTTTTGGGGAGACAATCAACGCGGGATGAGAAGCTCTACGGTTTCATCCTCAGTCAAAAATCTTCAGGACCGCCTCTACAGTCATTGCCAAATTTCAAACCCTAAATAAAAATTATCTAATTCTATTGTCAACGTTGTTTTTAAGTTAATTTAATTTTTAGAATGTTTTTGGTGATATTTTTTTAAAGATCACTGTCCGTTAATACTTTTTGTATGTCTGTTTTTTTATTTTGTTTTATGTTTGGTTGTTTTTGAAAACTTTATCTTATTTAGTACATATTCGCCTTTTTATTTTAGTACTATGTTCGTTTTTTAGTTTTCTCTCTGATATGTTTTAAATAAGATTAAATGAAATATATGTGATTAAGAAAAAAATATATTTTTTTAATACTCTTTTATTTTTTTCTTCTCATATAGAATTAATTTCCTACCTTTGACTTCTTGGGTTTTACCACTCCCAATAAATACATACAA
>CP045896.1:6532998-6547118 GCA_013387185.1 Caligus rogercresseyi
AATATATTTGAGCCAGTTAACAGATAGTTTGATCCTCATTACTTCTTATTTTTTTTATATTAAATAACATACACTACCATAGAGAAGAATTAATTATGAACGTTTTAGCAATAAAGAAATCCCCTATTGAGGGTATTATTTATATCTGAAAAATCAATAAAATAACTCAAATACTCAATGTATACTCGCTAACCATATCATTATTCACCATACAAATGGATGTGTTCTTCTGTGTAAACTAACCATCGTCTCGCTAATGCTGTATTTTTATCATATCTCCAAGAGTTTCCTATATTTTATTTTGTATTGTTTCATAATGTCTTATTAAGAGTTATTAATATACAAACCTGCGACCACATATATTTTTCTAAAAAAAAATTTATCAACTAGAGGTATATTAACACCTCAGAGAGTGCAAACCTCCGCCGTCACGGGGTCCTTATGACCTTCCGAGGCGGATTTTTCACGACTGTGGGTGGCGTAGAGGGATGGGGAGGGCTCCCCTCGATGGAAATTCCGAGAGGAAGACGCTCCCGGCACCTGATTTCACAGCAAGCGACATCTATTGGCACGGTAGGCTAACTTGAAATATTTATTAGTATTGCTCTTTTTGCATCTTAAGAAGCACTCAGAGATGCCCAAATGTAATCACTTGTTCCTTTTGGCATTTCCAACAACTCCACAAAGTTTCATCCGAATCCGTTCAGTACTTTTTGAGTTATCCTGCTGACAAACCATACCAACAAACTACAACCCAACCCACGCCAGTGAAAAACAATACCTCCTTCGACGGAGGTAATAAATATTAAACAGTTACGGTTGAAATAGATATAAAGAAATGGATTAAAAGATTTATTTTTATTTATTTATACAGGATATTTCAACAATTTATATTTATAATTTATATTCTGATGATTTGATACATATATTTAAATGGATATTTTCTGTACAAGTTAAATAACTTTTCATAAATACCTTGCCTTACTCATTATATTGAGTATTATTCGGCTTATCAATTAATCTTTTAATAAGTTAATGATAGTAATTAAGCGTATATATAAAGATAATGTTATCTTTAGTGTATCTTTTAACCTAATGAATGTTTCTCTACTCTCAAATATCACTATATTCTGTTTTTTCTCTTTACTAAAAGACGTCATTTTTTTATAGGAACTTGGACCGGTACATGACCCATCCAACACTAAGTTTGACTCCTTCAATAGAGCAAAAATAAGAGGAAAAAAAGGGATGAAGGCGCAATTCCAAAGAATACTTTGTTATTATTGTCTTAAGTTAGTATGTTTTTTATTTATTTATTTGATGTCGTATGAGTTTTTCTGTGTATGTTGTATAAACGGCATCACATTCTCTCATAGATGCGTGATGATATTAAGCACTGCGAGTGTGTGTGTGTGGTCTAAGCGAAGACGTACAAACACATTCTTTACTGCCTCATAAAGCATGTCTTATACACCTGACTCGAGGAAAAGAAAAAAACAAACAAAATACATGGAGTTTTATGTAAATCATAGTTACATACATATATATGTATGTTTATGTGTGTTTGGCCCATAATAGTAATAATAATAATACACAAAGAAATAGAGAATGCACTCCCTCAACCAGGGGAAAAGATTATTTTTTTTATGCATGAGAAAAAGACCCGAAAAGTTTGAAGGAAGGGACGGATGATATCCAGTAAATGACATACGCTTTTTTATTGCGCCTTGCATATATGTACATAATATAAAGTGGAGAGTTCAGTGCGTAGACGATTGCACAATACTTCATGTTCATGGATTTGTGGTATATATATATATTATATAGTTAGTTAGAAATTTATTGCCGATTACAATAGTACATACAAACAATAAACACTAAGGTAAAGAACACAACCACACAACGGGGTATCTGTTTACAACTGCAAAATGAATTCCTTCTTAAATGCTGAAATTATTGTCAATTATATTTTTCATTTTTTTACATTTAATTTTTTTTTAGAATTTGGGTGTCCACGTCTTCTTCTTGAGACATTTCATGCCTTTCGAGCGACAGAGCAGGGCATCTGTTAATCAGGTGGTCTGCAGTCTTTGGCTCTTCCTTGCAAAGATCACAGGTTGCACTTGTGTTTTTCCATTTACTTAGGTGGGAGAGAAATGGTCCATGTCCTGTGTAGGCTTGAATAAGTTGTTTCAGGCCTTCACGGTGAAGTTTGACAACCTCTGATCTTGTTTTTTTTTAAACATAAGATGTGTGTGTTTCATGTGAAGACTATCTTTATATCGATCACACCATCGTTTATAAAATTAACCATTTATTGTTTTTTGACATAACTTGGGGGCATACCAACAAATTTTCGGTTGTTGCTGTGTGTGCCACTTTTTGCAAGGTAGTCTACAAATTATTTCCTGTGATGTCATTGTGTCCTCTGCACCATTCAATATATATGTTTTCCTCGTTCTTTCCTCTGCATATGATTTCTTTACACTCCTGACTTCAGCACTTGCGGTAAGTGGATTGAGAAGAGCAGCAATTGCGGATTGGGAATCAGATCGAATTAAAACTTTTTTCCATGTTTTTCCAATTTTCTGAGATCTTCGACTGCTTGCTTGATGGCAAAAACCTCAGCTTGAAATACTGATGCTTCTCTATTCAAAGATACTATTGAGTGATGAATGGAGAGATCACCAATAGTGATTGCCCATCCAGCACCAGTATTACCCTTTTCATCTTTGGATCCATCAGTGTAATTATCATATCAGGATTTTCAATTGGAGAATTGTCCATCCAAATAAGGTTGCTTTTTACATAATCACTTTGTTGATTAATTTTCGCTTCCTTAAGTATTTTATCGCAAGAGAAGCGGTGACCGCGGCGTTTTGGAAGGTTGCCAATACCATCCCAGGTATCTTTTAAGAAATGCCTAGTTCTCCATCGTAATTTTGTTGTTTGTCCTTGTATAAAAAGGTCAAGGGGAATTATGCCAAGAACAGATTCCATTCCGGCTGTTTGAGTTGATCTTAGTGTGTGGCACATTGATAACAGTGCTTTTCTTTGTATGGAGTTTAATATCGTTATGGTACTTTTTTTGTTATTAATGGAATTTATATAAATATACATATATATAGCGTTAATTTTTTATTACATAATAATTACTAAGATATTGCAAACAATATTTTAACTTCTTAAAAAAGTTGTTAGTGTATAATGGTCTGAACAACAAATATTTGTGGAATTTCTCTTCTAAAAAACGTAGTCCCTTTTTGGAAAAAATATTTATATAATAATGTGACTTATTCATCCTTTTACAATATATTTCATAACAGAAGTTTAATAAATTGAAGGCTAAAATAAACGCTTAAATAAACGCCCAAAAAACGATGGAACGCTGAACGGAACGTCACAAAAAACTCAATGCTCGCTTTAGCAAAGCAAAGTCCTACAACAAGAATAGGGATGGAGAGCTCCTAACGAAGACGAGGAATGGGAACTCCTTTTACGAAGACGAGGGATGGGACGAAGATGGTTTCTTTCGGGAAGGGAGGAGACTAACTCGAGGGCTGCCAAGGCATTGTCTGTATGTGTTGAGTTGCCTTTCTTTACTCATGTCAGGAGTCAAGAGCGTCTCAATCGCCCAGAGAGGACGGAAGGAGGGAGAGGGGAAGAGATCTCCGGCTTGTTTGGAGCTTAGGCCAGAATACTTTCAGGGTATATAAAATAAAAATAGTGTCCTCATTCCGGCTGGAGGGCGAAGATTGAATACACGGATCCTCGACTCTGATCATTGAAAGTAAAGACAAGAGTGTACTCAAATGAGGACAAAAAAAAATCATGTTTTGGCGTGAGTTTGTGAGAAGGTCCTTTTCTCCTTTTTCCTAGTCATCCCTGTTTGACTAAAGGGATTATTGAATCATAAATTACATACTCAACTCACCCCCACCTCCTATCTCCTCCCATCCTGCTCCTGTTTTTTCTTCCTTCATCATCATAATTTACACACCATCTTTTAGTAGTGTTGTGAGAAGCAAAGGCTTAAGAAAAAACATTTCTTCTTTTTGTTGATGTGTCTGTCCTCATCATGTAGTTGAACCCCCCCTCTTCAACATAAGAGAGAAGGGTTTATTTAGCCTAAATACTTTTTTTTCTTCCTTCGGAAGCCTCGTAATTTTTCTTACCTCATAAATTTCCTTAAGAATATTATCTTTTTCGTTTTCTTCCTTTTTTCCCTTCATTATATTGCTTGCATCCCATTTCTTACATACATACATATATTAGAACTCTCTCTCATTCTCTCTTTGTCTGTATATGCTTGTGTATATATGTTTTTTCTCCTTGGATGAAGTCTAAAGCCCAACAAGGATGTTGGGGGGGGGGGGGGGCTCCCTACACCATTTTGTTTTCTTTATATTTACGTATCCTTTCTTATGCATGGCTAAGCCACGAATAAATAAATAGAGAACAACATCGTATGGATAATTAACCAAACCTTTCATTTGTATTGGGGGTAGAATATTTCAGTAAATAAATAGTCTCTCCTATAACTCTTTACATGCTAAGTATATCATGTAGAAAGACCCATAGAGATATAAAGGTATAAAGAGCTTATTCCCTTCAATAGCAGAGAAACAACGTTCATCTGTATTTTTGTGTCCAATATAAACAAAGTAATGTATACTACGTCATCGTAAGCTGATCATAGAGATAGATTCTATCTCTATGATCTAAGCAGATCATAGAGATAGATTATATCTCTATGATCAGCTTACGATGACGTAGTATAAATTACTTTGTTTATATTAGACACAAAAATACAGATGAAGGGATTAAGCTCTCTATATCTTTTATCTCTATGTTTATAACAGTTTTAACATCCTTCAGCTGTCGCTGAATGTAATTAATGTACTTCAGGCAGACATAATTTGACATAATGACCATCTCTGTCGAAAACAAAGAGTGTAGAAGTAATGATTGGTAGCGTTGAATATTGGGTATTTGTGTACTCTCCATCTTCGACAGTTATGTATTGACATCATGACGTCATGTAGAGCCTCTGCATGACGGAATTCTATTTCCTTTGTTTATTATTATATTTTAATACTGCTATGAAAATATAAGAAGTTTTCCACACTCTGTAGTAGCATTCGCATCTCACTATCCTCCTCCAATACCCACTACGGCAACGAGTCTGGATTCATCTTATGTTCTTAAGGTAACAAGACACATCATCCACACTCTATATTCCCTATGAGTTCCCCCTTCAATAAATGAAAGGCTGATTTGTTGGCAGTTTTGCTATTAATCCCTATTAATTAATCCTAGCACTCTCTCATTCCTTCTCTCTATGTTTGTGTATTTGTAAGTTCCTTCCATAGAGATATAAAGACATAAAGAGCTTATTGGATTGTTCAGAGGAATACGTCATTGTGCTCAATATAAACACATATTTCTATTCTATGCATATAGATAGAAAGATATAAAGAGCTTATTCTCTTCAATAGCAGAGAAAAATCGTTCAGTTGTATTCGGTGTCCGACATAAACAAAGTAATTTATACTAGGTCATCATAAGTTGATAATAGATATAGAAATATTTGTTATATTTGACACAATGACGTATTTCTCTGAAGAATCCAATAAGCTCTCTATGTCTTTATATATCTATTTCTCTATGATCAACTTACGATGACGTAGTACCAATTACTTTGTTTGTATTGAGCACAGACGACAACTGAATGATGTTTCTCTGTTATTGAATGGAATAAGCTCTCTATATCTTTATATATCTATGGTTCCTTCTCCTTGTATGAAGTCTAAGTCCTCAGCAAGGATTCTTCTTACTAACATTAACCATTTTTTTCTTCTTCATTCTGGTCTTCTTATTTCCTTTTTACTGCATGGTTAAGCTTATCCCTTGTATGTATTTTATATTGTTCCTTCATCTAATTCCTTATTCATATTCACACCACCACCAAAGTTAGAGCAACTAACTAACTCTACAACAACAACACTAATGTGTGTCAGTTTGAAGTAATGCGGAGATGGTCAGGTCCACATTGTCGTCGTCTCCTGCTATTATATTATATCCTATGTACTCTAATATATATAACGTATGTATAACCCCCGCGCTTGTGTGTGTGTGTGATGGTGAAACAGTTGGCCTTTATGGGGTTGTATATATATGAGGGGGGATCTGGAAGAAGGGGGGGGGGCTAAGGATTTAATTGAAGGAAGAAGAAAATACATTTCCTCAGTATTTGATGATGGAGTCAAGTTTTTTTTGTTTCTGGAACAGTCACTTTTTAGGAGATTCTTTATTGAATAAAGAAAATAGTCTTAGTTATATTAACTGAATGATTAAATGGAAAGAGTGGGCTATGATGTCATATGAACAATACATATTATTGGCTCATATGCAATACGTATGTGTAAAACAATTTAAGTTGTCTAAAAATTGTTAATAGTATTAAAGTCATTTAGTTGAATGCACCAAATTATATTAATTATATTTTAAGCCAATCCATAAATAGTATAGATAGCCGAAGTGACGACGGGTAGCGTTGAACATCGGTGCTTTTGTGTGTTTCCCATTTAGATTTGGAATATGCATACAGTAAGATCCTTGTTAGTTGAGAAGTTCGAATTTCTGCGAAAGCTTTTTTTATAATAACATATTTTTATAATATATCAGGATGTACATATTATCTATATATATATATATATATATATATATATAATATATAGTCTGAAAGATCTATTTATGTTATGACTGAGAAAACCCAAATAATTATTTCATTAAAATACATATTTAAACTACATTTTTTTAATGAAAGTAATTACTATGTGCAAATTAATAACATCCTCCAATAATATCACCATTTTCCCTTCAAAAATATATTTAAATAAATCTATAGGTATATAACCCACTGCAGAGGACATTGTGGTTTATATCCTGATCTGTTTTATGCAAACCTCAAAGGTACTTATCTAAAAATAATTTTCAAGGATCCTTTATTGCGTACTCAAAATGTAATTGCGCTTTGTAACATATTTGTGGTAGGTATTATTATGATGTACTTGTTTCTGATTCCCTAAAGCTGTAAGTAACAGCCTATACTGTTTTGTAATATACCTTTTTACACTAATGCATATTGCTTGTCACATCAAAGCATCATTTCCTCTGCCTGAGGGAATTATAATCACATTGCTGCGGTCAGTAGACATTATAATAAAAACATAATTAACACTCAGTAGAATGCAAACCTCCTCGTCACGGGTTCCTTTCTGATCCTTCCGAGGCGGATTTTTCTGACTGGGGCGGCTAAATGGACCTGTAGGTTCCCTCGACGGAAATTCCGAGAGGAAACGCTCCCGGCACCCGATTTCACACAGCACAGCGATCCTTTTGGCAGAATAGGCTACTGGACATTTTTATTAGCAACCAATCTTTAGCTATTGTGTATCTTAAATTTATCCTTGTTATTTGGCATTCAACACTCCCAAGTTTCCATCCAAGCCTTTCTGTTACTTTTTGAGTTATCCTCTGACAAAACAAACCACAAAATCAACGCCAGTGAAACATTACCTTTCCTTCGGCGGAGTAAAAATGAGTTTGCTTTGCAAGTAATTAATATGAGCAACGAACTGGTATGTGCTTGTCTGGAGGAAGAGTGGACAAGTGCGAACTTTTGTCTGACTATGGTGACTTTTAGGAAAATAATTCCATGTGTCAATGAATTACTGATTAAGTTATGTTAATATTCAATCAAGAAATTATGTGTAAATAGTTTCCATATAAATATTCTTTGTTGTTGAAGGCACCAAGTAACATATTATGACCAATATTCTTTTGGCAACTAAGCTTGCTGAGTTATTTTTGAGGTTGTAAGTACTAAGCAAGTGTTATTTTATAGTTTAATGTCCAAGTTTATCCAAAATATTATCTCAAAAAATAAAATAGCACACATAATATGCTATAACATTTCATTTTGCGCACATGGGATTGGACTCCTGGATTAAAAACAACCCTTAGATCACACATCTGTAGTTTTATTATCCATTCAATCATGGATTCTGACATTCAAAGTACATCGGTTCAATGAAAAACATACATCATATCATTCATAAGTAACTATACCCATCATGATTGAAATGTTTGTTTGTTTATGCCCTTTAATGCCTTCAAAACTAATTTACTCGGTGGTAAATATTTTATTTATTATAATATAAACTACTACCTTTAAATGAAACCCGATTCCCGTATTACAACGGGTGCAGGTTCGAATCCCGAGAGGGATGGTCATTTTTGGTCTACCTCATTGATAAGATCCTAGGTTTGAATGACTAATTTATATGCTATAATGCTTATTCATATCCAGTCGGATGCAATCCTATCGAACTCTATATAGGCAAAAAACCCTAGGATGTTTATTTATGTTTTTTTCAAACACAATTTTCCTTTATATTATCTATTATTTATACTAATTAAGCGTTGTTTATGTTTAAATAGAATAAAGACCTTGCTGATGAAAAAAAAAACACCTTCGAAATTTATGTATCGTAATTATTTTCATGTATTTTGATTAAAATGACCCTTGCTCAAAAAGAACATTCAATACATGTAAAGTATTTCAACCTTCTCCCACCAAATCTCAACTGTCTTTCATTTTCTATGTCCGATAATAAGATCAACGATCCATTTATCGGCATATATAATGAAATTTTTAAAAAAACTATGCGTTGCTTTATTTTATTTATACATATGAATAGATGATCCGGGATCATTCAAAGATTTGTAAATCCATAGCCATGAACAAGAGAATGTTAGTTTTCATAAAGCTAGCTGTTTTTAATTATTATTCACTCTTTCTTTATTCAATCACGTTCGGGAAAATGATCCTACTTTGTTAACCTTAGCCAAGAGTCTCAACCCATAGCCTCAATACTAAGGATATTCCTTGTGTTGTTCTCACCTTAAAAAAGATCCTCTAGCTAAGGGAATGGTAGTAGTATAGTAGTAGTCCTCTTGAAACAGGATCCGCCCTAATTTATATTCATTCTTGTTTATCAGCCCCTCAGCATACAGAAAAAAGGATAAAATTTCTTAATTCATTCGTAGAAAAAAAAATACTAATTAGATACAAAAATAATATTATTATTATAATTCGTAGAAACATACAACAAACAAGTTTCCTATTTCAAATATATATATATATATATATATATGGTATATCCTTGCTATCCTCTTCGTCTATCTCTTTTAATTAAAAGCCTCTTTTCCTTATCCTTCTTCTTCTTAAAAGCTGAATAAGATGATGATATTATAATTACCATCACCGCCATTTGGATAGTTTTTACATATATATAGTTTATATATATTTGTATGTGTGGCCCATCAGCTAAAAATAAACGTTGTAGTTGCTTACGTATGAAAATATTAAGCTTTGCTCCTTTTTGTGAAGCCCACCCGTTAGAGGAGGTTGTGTTAAATGATTTGCATCTATTTAAAGTAACGCCAGAGATATGCTTCTCCTTCAAAGTAAATTTTAAGTTTGATAAGATTGAATGACTCCCCGTTCAGTCACCGGAGTGTGACGAGACTTAAGCGGTAAGATACTTCATCTCTGACGTACTGATAAAGAGAAGCCTTCACACTAATAACTCCTTAATTTGATTCTTCAGGTGCAAAACATTGGTCGTGGAATTAAATGAGTCCATTATATAAATATAAAGAAAAAACTTGCAAAATCATGTGGCTTAATATTTCTTAGTTTAATTTAAAAACTTTATTCGTTTTTTAATGATTGTATTTTTATTTTTTGAATCATTCTATTCTATATGATTTGAAAATATATTCCTATTATTGATTTGTATGACCATTCAATAGTTGAGTTTCTACATACATTTTTTTTCATCTAAGTTGTGTATTTATATAACATTTATACAAATATTTTGTCTTAAGTTAAAAAATAATGGTTGCAATGAATGATAACTCAGTATTTAGGTTAACAATGAATGGAGTACTTAAAAAAGGTATTTTCCAATTCAGAATGATCAAAGTTTTATGATATAAGTTTAAAAAAATACTATATTGTCACTAAAAACTTTTGGTTGTTTATATGCAGCGGGAAACTAGGAATTTAAGAAATAATTTTCATTTAATTTGAAGGAATAGTCGAATATTGGATACAAAATAATTATAATCTAAACTCATTTTTCTTTTTTTTCTACAAGGCAAGTATTAAAATTTTAGTCTTTTTATGAGATATTGTGTATTTTGTCTTTTTTATTTTTGATATTTGTGTTCATTGTTTGTATTGGTTCTTTTAATTATCGTTTGTCTACATAAAAAACTAATTTTATTACCATGACTATTGATACAAAAAGTTTTAACACCATTACTTGGGATCTGTAATATATGCAAAAATGAATTATTATTCGCATGATAATATGACAATTTGTATATTCATTTGCTGTTGTTCCAACAGACAAGTCACAGGTATGTTATATTGACTTTTTATGCAGGAGGTTTATTATTATATATACACACAAGCTCACTCTTCTTCTGCGAAACTAGGATTATTTCGCGTGAAGGGAAACCATTTGAGGTTTGTTTATTAGGAGAAAAAAGTACTTCACTTATAAGTGTACATAGTAAAATAGTTGTATATTCGTTGTTGTTATTTTTGCATTAATGGGAAAGGTTCAATGAACAAGTTAACCTCATATTACAGAAGCCTTCTTTTTATTGCTTCCCTTGCCCATGAAAAGAAGGGCTTGAAAGAATATTACCAAATAAGAAATGACTGGGTTTCTTGGTGATGAGGAAAGAAGGGTCCTGAAATCGAATTGCTTAAAGTAATAATTCATAATATTTTTTTGAAAAATATAATGGATATCGAAAGTAGTGTGCGAGCAATACGTGTTTAAATTTTAAGATCTGATTAAAAATGCGATCATGTATTCAAAGCCATATAGAGATATCAGCGATGAGAGTCATGTGTGATCAGTGATACTACCAATTTTATTGCGAAGTAGTCAATATATCGATATAGTTGATCGATCTTGTATAGATGGATCACACCTGATTGCTACTCTTTTGTTACTTTGAATAATAACTATTATGATTGAATTAACCAATATTACAATAAAAATGTTACAAAATTGATTTGGACTAGACGGCGAGAAGATTTTTGTATACCTAGAACGGCGAAACCTGTAATTGACGATTTTCATTTATATGTCATGTTTTACTTGTTAACTATTAAATTTATGCTATAATTACCCTATATTTTTAACCATTATCAAGCAATGTATTATCAGACAAAAATACAAGAACAGTAAGCCTACATGTAGTAGCCTACATGTAATTAAGGCTTAATTTCGCAAAAAAAAATCCCCTTTTCAATTTTTCAATCGACGTGAGTTGCCACCCACCTCAGACTCTTGAGCTGTACAAATCCTTTGCTTTGAGTTCAAAATATAGTATATGTATCATGAATATAGTTGGAATTTCTCAGAATATAGTTGGAAGTCTTGGTAAAGTATTACGTAAGACTATATAAATATGAAAAAATAAACGAATATGATATGAATAGCCAATTGACTGGTTTCATCAATGAAAATACCTTTGCAGATATAACCATTTACAATAGTTTGTTTAACAATGAAAGCTTGGGCATATGTTATCTTTTTGTTGTCATTTTATTATCTCACATAATTATTAAAAGTCACAAGAGCCAGATACAATATTTTTTCTCAGAAAAAAAATTCTAGCAATTTAAATTTGGAAAACCGTCAATTGACGGGTTTCGCCGTTCTAGTGTTAAAAACAGATCAACAAATCAATGCAATTGTAAAGCAATTAAAAACATGATATATATCCTTATTTTGTAGGTTTTTTGAGCTTATATTATTATGCTTAGGTTGTTAAATAACAGAGAGAAAATGCAAGCTCTCCCTCTCTATAGTATTGTCGATATTAATAGAATTGCCATTGTAAAACGGTATATATATATAAATTATAAGAAATCTTGGTAATGTTTTCTAATACCTTCTATGACGAAGAAGACTACCTGAGAAAAAACTAAATATTAATTTACAAATTTTTAGCTTCAATGTAATACTGAGTATTACTCTACGCATGCATATTTAAAAATCATCTTAGTTCAAAGGTACAACATATGCCCATATTATAAAAAGAGCTGATTTTTAGTTTTTCCCCTGTATTTCATTTCTTATATAAAAGTCGAAGTAGTTGCGTATAAAAAACATAAGAAGACATTTTAGTCTTAAATTAATACAACGACAAAAGAACAAACAAATTAGAACAAATAAATACAATAATATCACAATGAGACTTAGATATATAACATACTAAAATTATAAGAAATTAATAATGAGGCTTAGTGTTGAATTAAGAGACTAAAACAGACATAAAAATGCATATAGCTATTAAAATTTTAATAACTTCTTTATTATCTTAAAATGGCTGAGAGACTTGGTTGGAAATACTTGATTTCCCTCGAAGCGAGAGTCCACGAGTTGTCGGTTGTGGAGGGGATTTTGAGAGTGAGAGCTCCATATCTGTTGGCGGCTACCAAGATAATTCCACGGAGATCTCGGGGACTTAAAAGCTCAGTCGAAGTTAATTTGCTCGCAATTCTTGCCTTAGCATTTAAACTGCAAAATCGATTGCCTTGGAAATGTTTGATCGATTATTCTTCCGTTTGGAAAGTCTAAAGAGGACCACAGCTTTAATTATGTCTTCATTGGCCTTGTCCATTATATTATTTGATAGTTATATATATTTTTAGAATAGATATAACTGGGCAATCTACAAATTTAGCTTGCCGGTGGGTTTCAATGACGTCACATAGGCAAGCAGGAAGAATAACAACATTTGTAATGTTATTCTTTCCACTTATGTCATCGTTTTTTACAATTGATTTTTGATGAGGGGAATAATAATGAGAGTATATGACGTTTCAGTTTCCGTGAAAACATGAACAAAATATACCTTTTATTTAATATATATCTGGATCATAAGCCTAAAAAAATAAGTAAGAAAAATGCAGTTGATTTGCCTCCTCTATTTAATTAAATTTCAACCCATTAAAACCACTCAACCATAATTGTAACAAGTGAGAAGCGTTATTATTATCACTATTATGATGGGGATATTGAAATGAAACAGAGCTTCTGTTTTCTATCAAGGCTCTTTCTTCTTGGTATGCTTTATTAAAACACAAGTGGGTCTTCTTCCTCTCTTCACCCCTCCCAGTCTTCATCACCCATACACCCATCCACCCCCCCTCCCTGACTCCTCCATCCCTTCAAAATGGCGTCATCTCTACCCAACTCACGTACAAGAAGAAGAAGAAAGAGAAGAACGAGAAGACACCATATAATATATTTTTGGCATGGAATTAATAATGAGAAAAGAAAAGGAAACTCTGGATTTTTTATTGCTAGCTTCGAATAGGTTTATGTATGTATAAGCTGTGGACAATCAACTTGAAAATAGTATCAATTTTAATTAATACAACACACTATTAAGTGCAGCAAAAACATAATTTATTAACTTTTTTATCTCCTCATTTTCTCCATGAACATGTCAGCTGTTCAAGCCGCAGTATTTGGTCATTACTGTGAATTTAATGTTTATTTATTTATTACAAATACAAAAAACCTAAAGGGAAATGGGAAAATAGGGAAGACAGCTAACTTTTTCATGGAGAAATGATAGGATCTAACAATGAAGATTCTTTTCGTTAGCTACATTATTAGTCCATGATTTATAATATATAAATTTAATTATTCTTTATTTTGAAAAGAAGCCCAATATTTTTATCTAACCAAAAATGTAGGATATCATACGTTATGAACGTCCTCTCTGCTTGGAAAAACCCATCCTAATTTATATCCTAATACATTATATATATAATGTTTATATATTCTATTTTGTGATATATATATATATCATATTATATATATATATATCAATTTTGATATATTAACATAAATGTTTATTAATGCTGTAACGTAATTTCTGATATTTGCTTTATATACTTTTTAATTAAATTTAACTTTTAATTTAAACATAATATGATATATCAGCTGGCA
>CP045896.1:6547218-6570815 GCA_013387185.1 Caligus rogercresseyi
TATACTTTATTAATAGCTGCAGAAATACAATAACTCAGCACGTTATCTTGCTTTCCAAAATGCATATGTTTACAAGGTATATCGGTATACAATAATTGTTTTAACAAGGTATTTATATGTCCATGTTGCCAAGTTATTGTTGCTGACCTTTGACTTGTGACGTCATAAAATCCACTGCAAGCTGGAAAATAAACATTACAATCGATATAAATTCAAAACAATAATAATATATAGATAGATATAAATAAACATTCCGTGTATTCTAAATAAAGTGATGTAGTTTACTAATATCTTTGATTTATTTGTGTGATATGTTATGAATATAATGTTCCTTATTTCGATCCCCGTCAGAAGCAAGGCATCACTATGCATCCAAGCAAACACAAAAGGAAAAAATGTTTCTAATAAGCAAAGTCATAAGACGTCGCAGCATTAAAATAACATTTATATTTTATTCCAGTGTAGGACGGTGATAGCATCAGTCTTGGGAAGACGAAAAACTCTTTGCTTTATGTTATATGTATCTCTAAGTAGTAGACAAGTCCAGTAGATACATACATACATGGATATTGCATATTGCACACATCTTGTGTTTTTCTTTTTATAGTTTGTCATTCCTCTTTCCCCTCTTTCTTTAAATGTATGTTTTTTTGGGCATATATATTTGAGATTATGTTTAAAATCCGAGAGGCAGACTCAAAATCATTCTTATTGCATTTAGTATCGTCCATCCTAAGACTTGGGTGGGCAAAGTCTTTTTTAGTTTATAGTAATGTACATATATGAATGTTTTTCTTGTTGGTACTCTAGGCATAGTTTTTATCCATTGTCTAGTAAATGTAGTAATAAAGTTTATAAAAAGTAAATAATAAAGGATTTTTTTTTATTTTGATATTCAAATGTTGAAAATGGACACAAAAATTTTTGAACCATGAAAACCATTATATAATCAATTTCAAATAAAACGATATCTTAATAATGAAATAACTCATTTTTTGTTTCTTAATTAGTAACTAATCTAGTTTCATTGTGGAGTTTAGTTTTTCTATAATAGTCCCCGTGATTATACCAGATCAAATCATTTAGGGCTTATTTCATCACTTCATTATATTAAGTGTTATTCAGACTATAAAGTCTTTCTGATACGAAACTTAACAACGGAGAAAAAAGTCCTTGAATATTCTATTTTGAAGTTATATTATTATATGTAATTAAATATCAAACTAAGCTTTCATTTCTTCTCCTGAACTCATTGAGATCACCATATCCACAATCCCTTTTTCGTGCACATTGCTAATCCCAGAACTATTATACTATTATAATAAGCATATATTCTTAATCCGTAACTTTTTTTACTTAAAGGTTGCATTTCTTTAATTATCATTTCATTTCTGAAGACTCTCAAGTCAGTTGTGAGAGACGTATTTTGAGGGATGAATGTGTTATATTGTTCATGCAAGTGCATGTATAATCATAGCTCTTTATGACTGAAGGTTAAATGATCCCACATAAATCACATAATGGCGTCATTTCAAACTTGTTTTTTGATATCTTAATGACCAAAAACGGAAAAGAGTTGATTTGAAAAGGAGGAGGAAAAATGCACTATTAAAATAAAATTTTATTTCCGTTTCTGGGAATTATTCGTCAAATTCTAGGGTCGTTTATGTGCACAAGACATAAATATTTGTTATTGCCCTAAATGTGCAAATAGTTTATGTTTATAATCAACGTCATGGATATATACAATTATCACACCATGGAGTCAAGAAAAATGCTCCATTAACTTAAAACAAAGAAATACAATTGAATTTTATGCGGCTAATTTTAAGGACAATTTACTGAATAAAATTTTAAATTTGAAAAATATACGTGATTGAAGAATAACACATCAACATGAGTACCCTTTTATTATTTTTGCTTCTTTAAACCATAAAAACCTCCTAGTAGGAGCTATTATTTAAAAAATATTCATTTATTGGTACTAAGTATTTATTGATGATTTTTTGAAATATCTAACAAACTCATACATCAAACAATTTAAGTTTTCTCTAAGTAACTTTTTCAAATGAGGTATATCGAAAGAGTTTTGCCTTTATAACGAAACCTTTGAACGCACTTTTTTGTTGGGGAGTAACAAAGGATCACTTAGTTACTAATGACGTCATTTGTGCGGGGGGGGGGGGGAGTGCACGTTTTTGGTTTCTTTAATACCCACTAATCTCTGTCTCTTTATATATATATGTATATATATACATATATATATATATATGTATATATATATATATACATATATCTATATTTATATATATATATTTATATATATAAACTAATACATGAACTTGGACTTTTATGGTAATAAAAGTCATCTTGTGTTGTTTCGGACTCACTTCAATGTATTCACGGGCGCAAATCCTTATCACTAATCGAATAGGTTGTGTTTTTTATTAGTTTTTTATTACAGAAGCAGCTACTCCAACATTTAAAAGACGTTCCAAAGATTTTAGCCAACCCGGTTTTAAACAAAGTGACGTTACACACATGAAAAATATGATGATTCTGGGTGATTAAGCACTGCATTGTTCATTTTTCTGTATAATAATATTTAGAAAAGCAAGGAACAATCCATTAAATAAATACGATTTTTTAAAGTCTCGAGCAATAACAACTATATTATGATCCAATATTGCTTGAATATCGTCAGAACCTTCATTATCATAAAAAATTGATACACAATCATTTCATGATTGAATATGATGTTACGCATCTTGGATTGACCTTAATATATATTAACCATAAATAGAGAGAGATATATGTCAATGTAGACGGAAGGGGGAGTCATTCAAACCACTCATTGATTCAAATTTCCCTATATTATGTCTATTATAAGATGCCAAGAGATGAAACGGGAAAGAGGATTTCCTGAAGCATCTTCATGTACACATACATTCAGTATATATGTTTGTAAGTCCATCCATCCATCCCTCTATCTCCTATGTATATATGGTATAATGTGAATCACAGCACACATAAGTCATAAAAAAACTTGTCAAGCATGAACTCGTTTCTTTCCTTCTTCTTCTTCCTCGATTAAACTCAAATATTTTCTTCATCATCTTAGTTATTATTATTATTACTGTCATCATTAGCCATATCAACCTCTCTCTCGCATAATGAAGTCATTAAAAGCGTTGACATTACATCTACGATGATAGCAATAATAATAGACTGTATAAAACAGAGCAAGACTAAGGAATATAAAATAAGTAAATCTTTTCATCTCTATAGAGTTACGAAAAGAAGTCCTTTTTTGATTATTCTCTTAGGGGCAAGATGAAAATATAGACTGAAAGCAGGGTTAAGTAACGAAATGACACACGCAAAGGTATAAATATATTGGAGAACTCTTCATAAAGTATAATTATATTTTTCTTTCACTTTCTTCAAGCTTATCCGTTACATTATCCATATTCCGATAATGATTCCGACCTTTGCATTAATCAATAAGGATTTTAACATGAGTAGAAATTAGCCGGAACGCTATACCGACCAAGGATTTAAGATCAGCGTTTCTTTAAAAGCAGATATCATAAATAGACGGAAGCTTAAAAAACAAATATTTTTTGACCAACAAGGAATTCGATTTCAACCAGCTGATTATAACATAATTTGGACTAACTCCTTAGAATACACATCGTTACCTTACTCCGTCTATTTCCATAGGATCCGCTCGACAATCCGAGTCCTAAGATGGAACATTTATCTCCATGAGAAACTTGAATATGTTTATTTCATCAAAGAATGTACTTACTTCTTTAAACCTATCCTTCCGTAGTGACGTCATTACACTTTATAACATGTATAGAGTCACTTAGGGATAGCCAGGGGGGGGGGGGCAGAACTCATGTAAACACAGAAGATATTTCCAATATTAAAAATGTGACGTCATCACAGCTACGATTTGCCTATGTATCTAATACCTCTAGGACAACTAAGCTAAGAACGTAAAGGCTCTCAAAGGAATAACGTCCGGAGGCTCCCTCCCGCCACGAGCCACCCGGGGACGCACAGCTTCAGCATCAGGGAGAAGTGGAAGTCCTGAACACCGCACGGGCTTTGAGGCCTTTGGCTGTAGCCCGCACGCATCTAGGAGCTCCGGAGCAACGTGGCCGTCCTCTGCAGCTCCGCCTCCGCCGGAGAGCTCTCGGTTTCAAATTTTTATTTCCTTTTGAAATTAATCACTGTTTTTAAATGTACCTTTGATTTTATTTAATAACAATAGCTACTGTGACGTCATCTGTGACGTTTCAGTTTTTCTTTTCTAATAAGAGGAATCTAAACATTGCGTTCTGCGCATCTTGTATTATCTATTATCTTTGGGGATAGCCTAAGATTTTTAATGCAATTATGTATGCTCTTTTAGACTTTGAATATTTGCATGTAGATGATGCATGAACAGGTTGCATGGTTTGAGGATAGTTTTGCATTACGTTCAGAGTAAAATAATTATATTATCTCTAATGATATGTTACTAAAATATGTTTAAAATTTAATTGCTCATAGTAACTCAAACTAACTCTGTTGTTAGTTGAGTTAAATGTCCTTGCTGCACTTCATAAGACATAAGAGAATGAGACAAGTGTGATAAAAAACTGTTTTTAAGACAGACGCCTATTGGAGCAGCTAGGACTGATTATTTATATACCAGGGAAAACTCAGTCACGCCCGTTCTCATATATAAGTAAAACATTCACATAAGATAGACAAAACAAACTAAGGAAAGTAGAAGAAGAAGAGGGGGAGGTAAAAGAAGTATATTTATTAAATTAAAACATAAATTATTATTATTATAAGGGTCTGAGAAAGATGCAAAGACTTGAGTTTTATTCAATAATAATAATAATAAAAAGCAAAGCAAGTTCGGATTGCAAGTGATAGTGAGGAATAACAAGAAGTAGTAATAGTAGAAGTAGTAGTCTGTGATATGTGCATATATGGATGAGTGTATATATTTTATTTGCAAAGTAATAAAATGCAGAACAAAGAAGAAAATTACTTTTTCCCATATTTTAAATCTAATAATAACTATAATAATAATAATGTAATAATAAAGAAAATGCCTTGGGAATTGTTCTTGTTGTTTGTGATTTTTAAGGGGTCATTACGTAGATTAGAGGAGATTGTAAGTATGCATATATATGAGACTACTAGCACGTAATTAATTGACTTATTTGAATATCATGACTGCAACACAACAAAAAAGAACAATTACAAAAGCCTCGTTTAAATTTTAGTGTCTGCATTGATGAACCTTGAGCAAGCCAGGAGTAGGATGGGCCGTTTAAATATGGGGAGAGTGTGGCGGGAAGAGGCATGGAATATTATTTCTTGTCCTGATGTCCATGCAGGTGTCGTTGGTGAGTTAGATGGATATCGAACTTTGGCGATGATATTTTATATGCAATTTTTCAAAGCCTAAATTTCCATGGAGGCTGCCGGTAGATCCTTTTGTTTGTTTAAAGAAGCAGAGCTTGAATTCGGTTGAGAACAGTGTACCTCCGATATCGATGACTGAAAGCACGCTGGTCCATCGATATTCAGAGTTCAATGAAATTGATATTTACAACTGAAGTAGTGGCATACCATAAATGAGATAAAAAGATATAGAGAGCTTATTCCTTTCAGATGTATCTGTGTGTCCACTATAAACAAAGTAATTTGTACGACGTCATTGTAAGCTGATCATAGAGATATAATCTATATCTATGATTAGCTTACGATGACGTAGTTCAAATTACTTTGTTTATGTTGAGCACAGAATACAGCTGAACGACGATGTTTCTCTGCTATTGATGGGAATCAGCTCTCTATATCTTTATATCTCTATGTGGTATACTTGGTAATACTCGTTTTGTTCCTTTAATGAACAACAAGCTTTGTGATAAATACTTTTAAGACAGGACAATGAATAGACGAGTTTAGTCTTTGTTCCGTTTTAAGAGTCCACTTTGCTGCTCACTTATGAAGGAAATACAGTCGGAGTAAGAATGCTATTGTTAAAAACTAAGATTCGCATTGCCTTACCTTCTCCTATGAGAAACAAAATGGAGATAGCTCATCACTGTACATGGTAAACAGCTCATGATTATATTCTTTAGGTGTTTATTATATACCACAACTACTTAAGGTGAACAATAATGTTAGAAATGGAATATAATAAATTTAAGGATGCTCTCGTATAAAGTATCCCATATTTTTTTTGTGGACAATCATAAAATGATATTTTATAAGGATTATAAAATGATGATCAATTGGTGGATAAATTCGTATGTGTTTTGAAGACGACTTAAGAGGGAAATATATATGGCGAGAGGATCTCAAGAAGAAACAATGTTAGAGTGTCCAGCAGGTCGTAGGGTACGAACAAACGGATGTAGTATGTCAAAGATGTGGCGTTACAAAAGAAGAGATAGAATATATAATTAACCTCCACATATTCTTTGATTTAACAGATTATTTTAGATTTAAACTCAATTTAAAATCCAAGTTTATTTTTTCAGTCATTAAAACTATAACTTTAGAACATTAAAAGTACTATTTTTTTAAACTCGAAAAAGGATCTAGCTGTACCTATTCATATTCAAAACATGAAGTTCTTAGTTAGACAAATCTACCAGTCCGGATTCCATTTCTGATTTATTTGCAAGGACACAGTACAAGGCACTTTTAAGTCATATCAGTAGCTTCATAGAATTATAGTTACGCCTTTATATAGTCGCCTTGGAACAGTGTAGGAAGCATTCTTTAATTGACATAGATTTTAAATAAAACAATTCAATAACACATTCATAATACCTTTGGCCACGTAGCATTCGTTCCACCGATGACGTCATCCCCCTTGGATGTGTCTCTGAGGGAGAATGAATCAATCGCATTAATAGGATCCTTGATTAAGAAAAGATAAGAAGAGAAAAAATAAAGAAGAAAATAAAGGACTTTTCTGAAGAAAAAAAAGGAGAAAAAGGAATTCTAGGCACGTTTTATCCTATATATTATTATTATTATTGTTATCTGGTTGTATTTATATATCAACTCCATGTATTCAAATTATAGGAGAGATGGTCTCTTTGTATAGATACCTCCCCCCCCCCCTTATTTCTCTTTTTAGACAAAGCAATCATAACAATAGTGGACACAATTAGATCCTTGAGGGAACAAGGATAACCTCAAAGAAACTATCAAAGAGGAACAAATGAAGCACTCCTGTATTGAAACCTGATTCTAGGCAAATTAGTGTCTCTATTCAATCTGACCTCCCCCATTATGTCCCACTTAAAAAATGTATAAAATAAATATATTACATCTTCCAACATGCAATGGATCCTTTGCTCCTCCTTCTTATAAATGTGTATCTGCGTGCAATCACAAGAAAAAGGTTGTTGCTTTTTGCAGTGTCATCATCATCGATGATGGTAATATGTCACGTAGGAGAAACGTGAAATTGTATCTATATTATTAATGATAATAATAATTGGATTATTCTTCGCTCTCAATAAACAAATATGGCCGTCCTTAATATATTAGTCAATTTTTTTACTCCCCGTAATTCATTTTACCGAATTATATTTTTCTTTCAACAGTGAGATTACATGAACAATTACAAATGAAATATAGATAGAATTCATATAATTGCTTGTTATATTAATTAAGTTTTTGGGCTTTCGATATGATGTATCAGCATTAATGATTTGATTGTTTTACAAAGTATTCTCCAACATCATTTATAGGCTTTTGCACGTCCTCAAACCAATTTTCGACATTATTTGCCCACTCGGATTGAGACACATAAAAACATAGTTTTAAACGCTTCAATAGTATTTTCCGGCGACGACGCATTTTCTTCTTTATGTGTGGGAGTAAAAAGAAATAATTGGGTGCCAGATTGGGGCTTTGCGGCGGTTGACACATCAATTTGACGTTTTGACCGGTCAATGTTTGTGAGAGTAAACAATGATTCGTCTTCTCTTGATCGTTTTTCGATTTTCTCCGACGATTTCAAGAAAACAAATAGCGAAATACACTCAGAATTGAGAGTCCTACGATGTTCAAGTGGAAGAGGTGCATCATTTTTACCTAAGAAACAGGCGGTCTTCGTCCACAAACAGCCATCCCTTTGGATTTAGCTCGTCTTCGAAGACCCCACGAGATGGTTTGATGTTTTATTTCAGGCTCATACGAATAGATCACTGATTCCTTAGCATCGGGGACGATCTCCATTTCAAACGCTGCATAAAATATAACAATCAATCCACTTTCTAAGCACACAGATATATATCTACATAGAACTTCATGTATACATAATTAGCCATGTCTGATGAGCAAACAGAGGGCCTCCTCGTTTTAGTTAGCCCTATCCCTCAGAGGATTGACTTCTTAATTAATTTTTAATGATGGGGGTCCCTTCAATTGATATTTAATTATTTCTCAAACAAAGAAGTAAGAGGATCTGTTAATCACCACCCAAGTGACTATTATTATTAACTTCATCGTCATTGTATGTAGCCGATGATTCTACATAGATTCTACAAAGGCTTCCAATGGATCCCAGACCGAAACAAACGAATGTGTGTGTGTGTGTATATATATCTACATGAGGAGACAGAAGCAGTACAAGAAAGAAAAACCCTTGGAGCAGAACAATGGTTCCTTGGCATTTGAGATGATACAGCCATACATACATTCAGAGCAATGCCTACTAGTATCAAGTTACCTTCTTCTTTTTATGACAATCAAAATAAGTAAACAATAGTAGGATGGTAGACGTACACACAAAAAGAGCCCTTCAGATTGACTATCATAATGGAATCATGTCTTCATAAATTCTATTTAAAAGAAGAAAAGGATTCCAAAGGCCCCAGGTACAAGCACAAGAACTTATAGGAATAACAACAATAATAATGAACTCAATGATCAAGCGAATCCATGCATTGACATCATCTCTGTGCAATCTTCCTACCTGAATGTCAACAACGTTTTTTATAAAGCTCTAGGCCACCCAGAGAGAGAAAGAGAGAGAGAGAACCTTGCATAGATCATAGATCATTTGCTCATACAAATAATAATAATTAACATGTTGTACAAAAACAAAAAGCCTTCTTGCAAAAAAAAAAGATACTCGGAACTTATCTTGCTCTACATAAATGTTGATCCTAGATAATTATAATTAACATGTATGCAGAGTGTCTTTATTTAAATTACAGGGAAGAGAAACATGTGTAGATCTGTATACGTGGAGATGTTAAATGTCACAAGTAGGCCTCTCATGTGGCCTTTTTCAATTGGCCACTTGTATTCTATGCCTGAGAATCGCAAGAAGCAGGTTTGATAGTAGTATGAAATCTAACGTTAAAATTTTATTTTTTTGGAACATTAAGTTCCAAGGCCACTATCATAGATTTTTTTTATTCACAGTTCATGGAATATATACAATAACCAAAGTTTATAATAAGATGCTAATGCGTAAAAAATACATTATTAAACATTATAGTTTAAATTTTTAGCATCCTAGCTGATCAATCTTAAAATATATATCAATTAAAGCATATAAAACCGAAATGACAAGAATAAACGGAAAAAACGTTAATTTATAAAAAAAGTCTATTTGTAGTTTCTAAATTTCTTTAAAAGCTTCTTTATAGCGTCATTATAAAACAGGACTGGGAAGGAAGATTCGGATTTCATCGGCGGCTAGTGTCCACGAATCACCAAAGACGGAAGGAATTTTGAGGTCCAAAGCGGCGTAACTCGCCACTTTATAAAGAAATATTGGCCTCAGCTCTGAAGCTTGCAGAGGATGAACTATCATAGATTATTGTTCATGAATAGTAATCCACCACCCTTGATTATTAGGCTGTAAAACGGTTGTCACGGGGGAACTGGGGCTCTTAAGCATTTTGAGGTTACACGTCAACCTCCAAGTTTCTGGTTGTCACAATTATGATATATAAGGATCTTTAATTAAACATCTTTTGATCCGTGTAAACCCCAATTCGTGCTTTAATTTCACCTCCAGTGGGCCCTTTTACTCGTAATCCCTAATTACGTGTTCTTACTGTGTCAAAAGCACACATCATTTTCCTCCATTCAATATATAATCAAGAAGACTATCAATAGAAGGAGTTATTATATATTATAATTGATTAAAAGTCTTATTATTTGTGTTTCTAGGGATATCAAAGAATAAACAAATTCTTCTGAATAAAGGAGTTCGATAGAGGAGGCGTAGTTGGTATTGTACTAATCCGAGGATCAAAGCGGAAACTCATCATCACATACATGTTTATCATCAAAGTATTGAAAGAAAAAACAACACTCATGAATATTCCCTTCAATATATGTAAATTGATGAGTCACTGATGACGCTTTAAGTTGATGAATACACAGAAGGAACTCTAAATAAATTGAACTCTCCATATATATGTACTTGAGAACGTAAATATTGGAGTGTTAAATGCAATTTTAGTAATCAACTATGATTCCACTACAGTTATATATTTGTATAGTAAAAAGAAATCCATTATTTTTGCATTAAATTGAAGGTTTTATTTAGCATAGATAGAATGATCGATTTAGGTCAAATATGCACCGTTTTGTTCGATAACTTGTTGCCATTTTGAAGATAATTTCATAATGCCTCTCTCATAGAAACCCTCGTCCCTATTGGCAAAAAAGTGGGACAGTCGATTTTCACAAGCTTTTCTTGAGGCGAATTTTTCACCAGCAAAATCATTTGCCATAAACAGGAACAGGTAGTAATCACATGGTGCCAAGTCCGGACTATAAAGTGGATGCATAAGAACCTTCCAACCAAGCTCCCGGATCTTGTGGCGAGTCACTAACGATGTGTGTGGCCTGGCGTTATCCTGATGGAACACGGTTTTTCTCCTATTGTCCAAAGCTGGCCGCTTCTGGCCAATCCCACCAAACACACAGCAAAACCTTCCTGACCATCAATCCTGGTTTGGCCACCGTTTGCACCGGCTCACAGGGATTCGACCACGACCTTTTTCGCTTGACGTTGTCGTAAGTGACCCACTTTTCATCAACCGTAACCATCCGCTTCAGAAATGGATCGATTTTGTTGCGATTCAGCAATGATTCGCCGATGGAAATTCGGACTATGAGGTTTTTTGTGTTAACTCGTGTGGCACCCTTACATCGAGGTTCTTTTTGTATCCAGTCTTATTTAAGTGGTTCCAAACGGTTTTTTGTGCAATGCTTAGCTCCTGGGCAATCCAAACAAGTGCTTACATGACGGTCGGAGACGACGATTTCCCTTATTTATCGATATTTTCGACAATTGGCCTTCCAGAGCGTGGTGCTTTGACATCAAAATTACCGGAACGGAATCGACGGAACCATAATTGCGCGTGATTGGCTGTTACAGTATCAGGACCATAAAAACTATTTACATTTTCAGCCGCCTGGCTTGCTTTTTCGCCTTTATCGGAGAAAAACTGTAAAATATGGCGTATTTCCTCTTCGCTGATTTCCATCTTTGACGCGTGCTTAAACAATACTGAATCAAGCAATCATAAAACTGGCTGAGAAGAAGCATCTAGTGTAACCCGATCGCACACAACGCGAGATACAGATTACTAAAGCCATCTATTGGAAAAATAATGGATTTTCTTTTTACTACATCTATTATATATATATACAATATAAATATATTAATATATAATAGAAATATATAAATAATATATATATATATATAATATGTTTTTATGGTAGTTGGGAATAGGAAAAGAATACATCTCCCAGCAGTCCATAATCGTACTTCGTATTATACTCATTATAATTGTATTTTGTTAAGTCTGCAGAATATTACAACCGACAGACTGTGGGGAAATATGGTACCTTCTTGCCGACGAGTTCATATCTGAAGTATAATTCATACACTTATTTAGGCCAATAAATCTAGATCATCCCTTTTCATCCTCCTTCTGCAAGAATATTGTAAACAAAGACTTTAAGTTGTTCATGCCTTTTATTTTGTGAATAGTTAGTTAAAGTCATTCTCTAAATTTAATATTTGTTTGTTTCTGTAAAATACTCAAAAAATTATTAAAATATTTTATTAAGTTCAACATATTGTTATAATTTATTATATTTAGTAAGTATCCTGAATAAATCGTGTCGACAATCCTACTAAATTCAATTAAGTTTACATTATTTTGCCAGTTTTAGTAAATCATGTCGGAGGATTGGGAAGGTGAGGTTCATTTCAAGGATACTGGACCCTGCATTTATTATTACCACTTAGTATCACTCGAGTCCGTGAAAGGAAGGGAAGTTGATCTTCACTTCATAATTACCAAGAAACAAATCTTTTATAAATTCAAGCTGGTAGAATGTTTTACCCCACAACTCCAAAATAGTATATTATTTATAAATAATTTTCTGTTATAATCATAGAAACTACCAACATATTAAAGTATTATAGTAAGTTCTTGACGAAACTCGAAAACATAACAATAAAAAATAATTATGTATATAATATCAATACTATCAATTTAAATACACTCATTAAATGTTAAATATGGTTCTTTCAATCAAAATATTTTGTGGTACTTGGCATAATCCATTTTTATGCATTTATTGAGCTATAATCCAAAAAACTACTTCAACAATTCCTTGGAAGTATCCTAAAATACATATTTATATTGAAGTAATGTGGGAGAAAGAAAATAATGTTTGGATACACTCTGTATCGATATATATATATATATATATATATCAGGAAATGACCAGGTACCCGGATGTTTTTTTAACGTCCCGGCCCGGTGTCTAAAAATCACCGGGACGGGACTTTAATATTTTCGTTCGTTGGTCATTTTGAAATTGACGACGTTTTTTACAAAAGAATTTTTAGTATTTTTTCAAAATATTAAAAAATATTTTCTAAAAAAACGTCATCACCTTTTATTAGAAATTAATTTTTACATTTAAAAAAATCTTTTCTAAAAAAAACGTCCACACTTTCAGAATGACAAAGGAACGAATATATTAAAATCCCGGCCCGGTTTGGTCCCAGCCCGGCCCAGCTTGAAAAAATTAAAAGGGAGCTCGATAGCCGTGCGTGCTAAGGCGTGTTCAACTCTCAATGTTGGGGGCGCAGGTTCGAATCCCGAGAGGGGATGGTCATTTTTGGTCTACCTCATTGATAAGATCCTAGGTTCGATAGACAAATTTTAACGCTATAATGCTTATTTATATCCTATCGGATGCAATTCGATCGAACCATATAGGCAAAAAAAAAAAAAAAAGTCCCGGCCTGGCCCGGGTCCCAGCAAAAATAGTGTCCAGGTTGTTTCCTGATATATATATAGAAATAAATAAATATATATAGATATGGACAGTCTAATATAAAGTCGTTACTAGATTCCTTTGAGCAAATATTTGATTCAAGGAATTAATAACACCATAAACTAGCGAGTATATTCATAATTAGCAAGGAATATTTTTTGGATAACATCTATTTGAAGCCCTTGTTAGATGTATAGGCATAACAGTTTCAATCCATGCCTCTAATAAACAAATTAGCAACACATATAAAACCCTTTAAACAGGAATGCTGTAACAAAATGCAAACTATAATGTTTATTTGTGTTTCATTTTAATGTATTTGCTTTGATTTTATGTATTTATGAACATTCTGTAAAATTGAACTGTGAAAAAAAAATTAAAAAAATACAAGCGTGCAATGTTTTGCTTTTTCTTTAGTGGAAGCTCCTTGCAGTTCGTTACAGGTGTCTCCAGAATGCAAAACTCGATTCCTATGTAAACAACCCTAGACAAGGACATCTCTCTTAAGCATACAGATTAATTGAATCTATGATGCAAAAAATACAATGACAACTAAACAAATACTATTATTTTATTCATTATTTATGGATTCAGTCCTCGTAAATATTGGGATCCCTTGGAGCCCAACAGAATTAGAAATAATACCATTTGTCTCCCGTACACCATTTTGAGACCTTTTGAGTCATCTACATGATGCACCACGCATTTTGATAAACGACCCTCTTGAACTTGCGTGAAGAAACTTGCTGCTTTTTATTAATGAAGAAAAGGAAATTAGAAAATACCTCTACTGCAATATTCTTAATAATAATTATGATATCAAAAGAAGGAAGGAATAATAATAATAATAATGGCTTCGATCTTTCTTCTCTTCCACACATATTCCACATGTATACACCTCTCTTCCTCCTTGGCTAAAGAAGCTTTATTTTTTTATCAAAATGCAAAGAATTTCCTGAACGGAAAGCGTGAAAATATGTGTTGGTATTATTATTATTTTAATAATAATTTACCCCTCCCCCCCCCCCCCCCACACCAAACTACACCTTGTGCACCCCTTCTTAGTATATTAAAAGTGACTCTAAGTGTCCCTAAGCATGATAACAATAGGGGGGGGGGGAGACAAAACGGAGTGTTGAGAGGAGAAAGCCGTTCTTGCGGGTGATGATGCATCCGGGTTATCATAAATAGTTTTGGTTTTTTGTGATGGAGTTGATTAAACGGATGAAGAAGTTACCTACCTATATATACATATATAACTGGATACTCAACTGAGTATTTCGACCACGCTGTGAGCTGTTTGAATGCAATCAAGGAGTGTTCAAATGCAGGATTCACATGGTGATGAATCGATGAAGTAGTCTTTGGGAGTTGTAAAAAAAAGGAAATCCGGCAAGTAATGTCCAATGATGTCATCACTTTTTGTTATGTTTCAATAAAAAGACGTCCCTTACAATGACGTCATTGGGCATTATTATACCTTTCGTCATTTCTCTTTTTTCTATATCTTATTTGGACTTTGACAACTCAATGAACTTCCTTCCTTCCCTTCATTATTTCATCTGCAGGGCTATGGGAATCTGACAAATCAATCTTCTGGGCATAAAAGACCTTCTAATGCATATACGTATATGGCCTTTTTGCGGATATTTATAGCATATTTTTACAAATGTTGAGGAGGTGCGACTTCTTTTCTAAGAAAAAAGTCTCATTAAAAGCGACTTTAAAATAAATTATAAAAAACGCTATCACTGTTATACAAAATGGCATTAACAATATTGAACTTATTTAAAATAATCTTAGCAATCTTTTTTAATGCTTATTTAGTTAACTTTTTCTACATATTTATGGGCTATTTTTGTTTCAAATTCCTAGAGGCCTATTCATCAGTTGCTGACACGGATATAAATCTTCCATTTGTATTTAATTTATTGTGCATCCAGTTATTAGTTAGGTCGGTGAGTCTAACAAACAGGTTTTTCTTGACTGGAACCAAGGGTCGCTACGTGTGAAGGGACTCCTTGGGTTTATCAAACTTTTATAAGCAAATATAAATTCAGTATAATGGTATACATATAATGAAGCCCTATTGGTCCGTTATATGCAAACAAATACACTGTTTTGGAGAATATAGAAGACTACACTAACATATAAATGGCGGTAAATAAACTAGTCTTAATAACAGCCTCCGACATAATTATAAGCTGAAGACACACAACAAAAAGCTAAAGAGAGAGTCAGAGCTTATATATTTTATATTAAGAAAGTATTGCCCTGACATCACGAGGTGGTTGTAAAAATTTATGTCATTGATGCTTTAGGGCAGGAGTCGGCAACCCGCGGCTCTAGAGCCTCATGCGGCTTTTTAGAGCTGTCTTTGTGGCTCCCTGGAGCTTTTCCAAAAACGTTAGAAAATGGGGAAAAGATGGGATAGGACAATATAGGTATAGGTCCAAAATGTGGACCGTATGAAGGTTATACAAAGAATTAATTTTTTTTGCGGCTCCAAACATATTTTTTAATTTTTTGGGTCCATTATGGCCCTTTCAGCATTTTGGGTTGCCGGCCCCTGCTTTAGGGATACCCATCATTCTAACAAGATACTCAATGGAATAAACTTAAACATACCTACGTCTATGTAAATATTGTTGACCCATAATTTCCAATGGTTTTGTAAACAATTGTAAAATTTATTGATATAATAATTTGGTACTTATATGTATTGACAGCGTTTTATGCATATCTGCTATATTTATATATGTAATAATAAAGGCTACTTCAAAATTGATATAAATATCGTAGCCTCCGTTGAAATTCCGTTGAGTATCAAACATACACACATATATTGTTTTTATTCAATACGGATTCATCTCATATTATGTTCGAATCCACAACTGCGATGATTAACAAGGTTGCTAGAACCATCAGAACTTTCTGTAAATAAAATAAAGTGATGCATTCGACTGGTGGATTAGAGTACTGAAAGTTTCCTACCAATATTGTCCCTACTTCTTACATTTATATATTAAATTATTTTGTTAAAGAAAAAATATGATTGCATTCATAATAGACGCCAAAAACTTTTTATTCACTTGTATCGTGATATTTTGCTGAATTGTAGTGATAGCTATCATTAAAAATACTGTAAATTACCATCGGTTTATCAGATATCTCAACATCTTAATAATTTTATGATTCTTTTTTGTGTATTCCTACTGAAAACAAGTTATCTATAGGTGATAATGATTTATTTATTTTCCTCCTTTGAACCTTAAACTATGTTTGCTTTGATTAATATCTGAACTTTAGAGACATGATATCAAACCTTTGAGGTAAAATATTATTAAGAATGAAAATATTCTTATGAATTGACGACATTCATGGACATCACTATGAACTCTATAGTTGGTTTGTAAATAAATATATCATAAAAACAGATTTAAAAATGGAGGCTCTTAAAATGGATTCGAAGGGACTTCTAATGCCCTTAAACATATGGAATAAATATTCAATCTACAACTTTCCTACTGCAACAAAATAAGCTGTTGTTTTACGTCACTAGATATCGACTATGGCATACTTCTCCTAATTTGCAAAAGGATCATGAAAAAAGGGTGAGGAAATGTATTTTTCCAATCATCAAAAGCTTCCATGCATGATCTTCTCAAAGTGCGATCTTTTTCTTCAGGATTTTGAATTAAACTCTGAATGTTATCGAACTACGCATATAACTATATATATATATATATATATATATATGTAAAGAAAAAAGAGTTGGAAACAATTGAAGTTCATGTCGAAAAATTTGGAATCCCGAAACACTCAGAAATATCCTAATAGCAAATATATATATGTATATATATATATATATATTAATAAATCATTGTTAACAAGTACATCCAGTAAAAAAACACTAATTTGTTACTTATATAAGTCTTTATCTTGCTATGATCTTGTCAAATTACTCTTACATTTATGATTTAAAACAACATGTACTTCATTTCAGTGAGGGAATAGGGAGCACTAAAAACAAAAAGAAGAGACACAACTGTAGTCAGATGACATTCCTCAAATGTTACACTGTTATTCAGTTGAAATAAAATGCATTTGTTGATATCTTTATATTGTATTATGGATATATGTAACGCAAAAATAGGTTTTTATTTAGTTTAACAAATGCATGATTTGTATAACTATTTGTTAATTACTCTTTATTTAAACATTGTGAGCTGATCTTTGCTATCTATTTTAAAAAAGTGTTAAATGGTTGAGAGATAAAGAGAGCTATTCAGAGAGAAGGAATTCACCCTTCAAATTCTAAATGTCTCTTCTTCAGTGGCCTACATCCATGTCTTTTTAATGGACTTGTCTTATTCCACAGAGTAATATTAATGAAAGTAGTTGCTAAAGCTTAAGAAAATAAGAGAATGTTTCTTTTTTATACTCATACCTGCCGATAAATGGACCATCACTCTGATTATCGGACGTTGAAAAATAAAGAAAACATTGTTGTCAAATGGATAAAAGTCATGTTAATTATCAAGATCCTTTGCTACATATGACTTCATCACAAGTATCTTATCCCTCTCCATAGAGATATAAAGATAAAGAGGGCTTATTCCCTCCAATTAGCAGAGAAACATCGTTCAGCTGTATTCAGGACAAAATGACGTATTTCTCTGAAGAATCCATCCTCCAATAGCAGAGAAACATCGTTCAGCTGTATTCTGGACGCAATGACGTATTTCTCTGAAGAATCCATCCTCCAATAGCAGAGAAACATCGTTCAGCTGTATTTGGACACAATGACGTATTTCTCTGAAGAATCCATCCTCCAATAGCAGAGAAACATCGATCAGCTGTATTCAGGACACAATGACGTATTTCTCTGAAGAATCCATCCTCCAATAGCAGAGAAACATCGATCAGCTGTATTCTGGACGCAATGACGTATTTCTCTGAAGAATCCATCCTCCAATAGCAGAGAAACATCGTTCAGCTGTATTCTGGACACAATGACGTATTTCTCTGAAGAATCCATCCTTCAATAACAGAGAAACATCGTTCAGCTGTATTCAGGACACAATGACGTATCTCTCTGAAGAATCCATCCTCCAATAGCAGAGAAATATCGTTCAGCTGTATTCTGGACACAATGACGTATTTCTCTGAAATATCCAATAAGCGCACTATATCTTTATATCTCTATGCCCCTCTCTCTCTCTCTCTCTCTCATATTTTTTTGCGAGTCTTCAATGGTGCCTTCTGCAATCAACACCTATCCAATGCCTTTCCTCATTTATTCATCTAGGACCATGCACTCCTTCACAACTACATATATGCATGTATGTATGTATACATACTAAGTTTGTCAAGAGGGTGTCTTTGATAGAAACTGCAATTAAGTGTATATAACAACAACAACATATTGGACAAAGTATGATATGATTTATAGAGTTACTTCTTCTTCTCCTTCTTAGCCTCACACTTTCACGGGTAATTGCTCGATTTCTTCTCTAATAACAACAAAAAATAATAGTAAATTTGATTGATTTATTTCCGTAGACGAGGTAGGGAGCTGAACAATTATTATTATTATCATTATTTGTATGTATATTTGTGTGTACAAATATATTTATATACATACGTAGAGTGAAAAGAAAAAACGACTCAAGGCACTTAAAAAAGAGGTTGACAGGCATAATATGCTCCTATTTCGGACGGCATGTAATTTCGAAACAATCTGAGGATTGTTCACTACCTACCTGCTTCTGGAACTTAACCATGGGATTTGAAAACAATCTTAAAGGGATCTAAGTCGAGTCGGTCCTGAAAACAGTATAATAGGGAGGCTTCCATGAACTACAAAGGATATTATTTTGGGCTTCATCCTTTAATTTAAGCTCTTGACAAAGCTTAAAATACATGAAAAAAATTGCCATGGTTGATTTTTCAGTAAAAAATGTGGCTTCATGATTGCTTGAAAATACAATTTTTCAAACAGGCATTTTTATTCATTACCAATGAATCTACAAAGAACGTCAAAAACTTAACACCCATATCTCTTTAAATTTGAGTGTACTTTAATGCTTCCTTTTCTCTTGTGATTGACAGGACTTATTTCAAAATTTGAATGAACAATATGAATAAAAATATTACTAATTGATTTCTTCTTTATTTTTGGCAAAATATTGAAGTTTTGCTCTTTTAAAGTATTTTATAATCCTTTTAATATCGTGTCATTTAGACATTGCATTTTTAAATTCAAACAATATACTTTTTTGGGTTAAGAAACCCTCAAAAACCTAAAAAATAGTTATTTATATCTCAAAATATATACTAAAGATTGGTTTTCTCTACTATCAGATATGTATCCTGATATGACTAAAATAAAACTTCAAAAGCCGAGTAATCTGTCTCAAGACTGGTCTTAAGTGTGTACTCCAAAGGCTGAACTTAATCTCCCCATATTTTTTTATTGTGAGCTCGTAAGATGTTGCGTTTTTTGACACTTCACTAATCAGTAAAAATTATCAATTCAACCTTAAAACTATGATTGCAATAAGTTAATTTATTTGTCTATATGAAACCCAAGATGGCATCATTCGTGTTTGCAATATATTTTCTGTGACGTCAAACTCAAAATGTTTGCTACAATGATAATTATTATTATATATATGTTTGAGTGATTTTTTTCATTTTTGCAAACAAGGAATACTAGCCTACCCATGTTTTCCAATATAGCAGTCCACCCAGAACCCATACAACATCTTACTCGTAATAAACCAGAATAACGTTTCTTCCAAGCCAGTTTTGTAAGTTCCTGCATTACTCGGATATCATCTACTCGAGTCCTGGTTCTTATAAAAACAAAAAAATATAGACTTAATATATATAATATAATAATATTTTCACTAAATGTAACACTTGCAGAGAAAGACAAAATAAAATGGATTTTTAACGCTAATTTCTGATAGAAACTTATTAATATATTTGATTTATTGTTGTAATAAGGATATATATATTACAATACTTTTACTTGTTTACAATAGACACTTTATACCATTCATTGATATTGTATCAAATGTTTCTTTTCCTTTCTCCTGTATGAGTATTTAAAGCTACTATACCTATAGATATTACAATTTAAATAATATCCTAAATATTATTATGTATCTTGTAAAGTCAAATAGTTACGAAAAAATCCTTTCATTAGATAAAACTTAATGAGCACATAAAAAATAGATAAGATAATTAATGCGAGGAGATCATTGGGTTTATTTCATAATCAATGTTACTTAGGAATATATGACTGTTTATCATAGACATACCATTTTTTATTCTCTGAATAATTAATCAATTAAATTAACTTGATAGCGGAGGTAAAAGCATTACCTCAGTATTGACATGGGTAATTGCTTTTCTGCATCATTATCTCTCTGCTCAATGTTTTATCATTATTATGAATATTTGAATATCTACTGTACAAAAAGTAGGACGTTGCATTTATTCGAAAATTATATATTTATTCATGCACATCAATTTTATCCCCTTAAAAATAATCGCCCCCTGATATAATACACTATTCCAATGGACTTTCCAATCTTTGAAACAGTTGTAATAATCGATTTCAGAAATGGCATTTAACTTCTTACTCGCAGCGATTTGAATATCTTCTATCGACTGGAAATGGTGTCCCCTAAGCAGCTGCTTGAGTTTGCTGAATAGCCAGAAGTCGCAAGAAGATAAATGAGGTGAATTTGATGGAGTTGTTACGATATTAGTCGAGTTTTTGGTAAAAAAATGCACGAATAATCAGCGCATTATGCGATGGTGCATTATCATGGTGCAAAAACCAAGTGTTGCTTCGCAAACAATTCCGGCCTCTTCTATCGGATAGCATTACACCAACGACGCATAACATTAAAATAATATTCCTTATTGACTGTTTGTATATGTCTTTTATATCCGTGTTTTGAGAGTCGACGCAACATATAAAAGCAATAAATTGACGATTCCATGTATACTATAGTGTCGAAATATGGGAAATTATAAGTATTTATGTTTTAAAATAGTCAAGGGAATAGAATAAGAGAGAAAATTAAAGTTCATTGACGCCATCTTAGATTTATTCATTTAACCTTGTGTGGTGTTCATATTTTTGTAACTCAGCCACTGTTCGCGGGTCTGGTGGACCCGCTGCATTTTGGGTTCTCAGCTAAACACAATAAAACTATTTATGTTAAAATACTCAAATGATCTTTCCTTATCTCAATTACATACAGTAAACATGTCAGTCTAGTCAACACATCAGCCCCATTGAACACATTGTTTTTTGATACCTATACAACACATGAGGGGCAGAGTTTTACTGTGTGTTTGTTGCCTATGTATTTCTGGCACTTGATGCATTATATTGTGTTTTTCTGTCCATCTTGGGTCCACACACTTCGCAGCGCTTCTTTTGTTGTTGCTGGCTGTAACCTAGAATAATGAAAATATCAGAAATTTTTCTAACTCTCTCTCTCTCACACACAAGATATGAGTGCCAGATCAACTGCAATAGCATCACACTTACTTCAGGCTTTGCCTAAAACCTACACCCTGGTTTACCAAGACCTAAAATTTCCACTTTCATTGACCCCGGGTCCAGCAGACCCGAACACCCTCTACGTAATGTAAATGTGTAGGGGGGGGTATGGTGTGTGGTCACTGAAAACGTGTTGTGATATATGTTCTTCACAGAAAATGAGTCAAGGCCAATGAATCTGAGTTTGAAATAAAAAATTATCGTATTACTTTTCTTTGAGACAAAAATGAAAACGGGTCCCACAGACCCGAACACCACACAAGGGTTAAGCTGACGTTTTAAATGTGTTCCCTTCTCCATTTTTTGGGACAAAAACTTTTTATTCCGTAATCTGCGAAAATTATACAGTTTAAAAATAAATACACTGCAATGAATAAACATAAAAACCGTAAGACTATTATGGGCAGTTGCGAAAAAACATTAATGAGCATTTTAGTTAACATTTACTGCCCTGAAGGATAACTCTCCCTCTCTCTCCATTTAGTAGATATTGTCCTATTACATAATATTATCAAATTTATCCTCCTTTTGTATCTATCTGTAATGATCTATCATTTTAATTAGACTAGATCATTATGGACACTTTGCCGAATGAAGTATCCTTCTTTAATATAGATATATCCGTGACATAAATTGAATTGTTTCTTATGTCAAAAACTACTGCATTCACCATATTCTTTTCTTCCAGAAATTAATAGGCCACACATTCAAACCAATGACGTTTGAAATACGCTGAAGAATCACTTGGTAAAAGCATTTCTGCAGAATCATTCCTTGAGATCAAAATTCATTCACACTCATTTAGAGATGTCTCATCACTCTCCCTCCTGGAAACAATGGCAAACCAAGAATGAAAGGCTTGACTATCAATGGCGAGGCATGGCTGCATAGGACCAGTTATTGTGTGTTGTGAATAGAGATTCATGCCTTAGGCGACGGTTGAATCCTCGTATCTATATATAAGGCATAGGAATAGTTGTGTGAATGAATGATTGGCTGGTTAGCCTGGTACGATATGTAAAGGCTCTCTCTCTCTCTCTATATATATATATATGTATGTATGTATGTATAAGAGAGGTTCCATGCCTCTTTTAGGAGGAACCCTTGTGCATTGAATGAATCTATTTAGTAGACGTCAGAATTTGGCGAATATTATTTTATTATTTATGCATGCATAAAACTTTTCTATAGTTTTAATATTCTAAAAAGTCGAGAAGTATGTGCATTGAAATATTTTAGGTTATAGTACATATATAATTTATAAGAATGGTTGTTAGAGTTTGTACGTGATTATAGGCAAAAGTGGTTGTTTAGATTTTGCTACAGTAAGCAAAACATTTCATTTTATAATTCATGCGATTCCTTGACTAGTTAATTCGATGACTCATTTCCATCTCCTCAATTTTGTGCGGCCAATACAATCACACAGACACGGACATAACGAAATAACTTGCCCTATAAGCAGGGCCTTCATTGATTTGAAATCCTTGCCGGTACTCTGTTCTTTTAATAGCCGTAGTTGCAAATATTTTATATGCATGCGTGATTCATTTACACCTATAAAAGTTAATTCTTGCAAAATTGTTAATGGAAAAAGTCCAAACCAATAGTCATCAAGGATTTGACACAGTGGCTCATT
>CP045896.1:6570915-6591363 GCA_013387185.1 Caligus rogercresseyi
AGATCTTGTGCAAACAAGGAATGCCACTTCTCTCACTAAGTCACCGGCAGCAGTTGGCTAAAATAGCCCTGTTCTGTTTAAGCAACCAGCCTCATGACAATGGAAATGTTGAGGCTAAATGTGTCTCTTTTTTGTTTGTTTAAATACAGAGATGAAGCAGAGAGTTGGTTTATGCATTAAATAGGAATATTCAATTTTCACAATTGTTTTTGGGACTTTTCAATCAATGATAGGGAGATAAGAAAGACAAAAAAAGGTCCTATTCAGAACAATGGCTGACCTTACCAGAATTAGAAGTACTAGGTCACATTGAAGAAGCATAATTCACACTCTTCATTTAAAAAAAGTGGTATGTGGACGTTCTTCACGGAGCTCAAGTTCTGGATTCCAAATGTGGCCCACTTGGAAAACTAATTGATAGCCCTGGTCTAACATATAACCATTGTTGTTCCCTAACGCGCGTGCGAGTAATTATTACTTAGTTATATTACTGCGACTAACTAGAGAGAACAAATAGATATTACTTTCAAGTAATATGTAATATCCTAGTTACATATTACTTTCGTGAAAAAAAAATATTCGACAGGCATTTTTTGATGAAAATGAATGAACTGTGAATGTATGTGACGTCACCCATAAAAATGCAAACTAGGTTTGGTGAGAATTTTTACAAGTCCTGTTTGCATTGCCTTGACTTATTGTTTTGGAATGCTCAAAAAAGTAATATCTAATATAAAGTAGTATATTACTTTTGAGAAGTAATTACTAATATTTAAAAAATATTACTACGCAGTAAAAAGTAGTAAACTACATATTACTGTCAAAGTAATATTCGACCAACACTACATGTGACAAACAAAATGGGAAAATTTGAGGACACCATATATATCGAGGTATTTATGGAGGGGTATTTAAAAAGCAGATGCACTCATCTCTGGATTTATGAGTCCCAATAGGATTTTCCTTAGCTTCAAAAGATCCAGCCAATGGAGGATTATGGAGGCAAACCAGAGCCAATTGAGAATAATGGGATTTGACTTCTAAATTATATGATTTTTTTCTTCATATCTCTAAGGCATAAGATATTTTTCGTTTGTTTGAGGGATGGATAACAGAATATTACCCATTGAAGTACAATTTTTTGATATCCAAGGCGGAGTCGAATTGCGAGTTAACAGATAACCAAGAGAACACAACAGCTATTTAAATCAATATTACAATTTCTACTCTGATTTTCAGCTTATTTGAAAATTGTGTGTTTGCAAGTTGCAATAGAGGAAACATCCCATATCATAGCAGGGCCTTTTCAAATTAGACTTTTAGCTAAATAGAATATTGTATGTTTGTAAGTTGCAATAGAGGATCATCCCATATCATATCTTTAGTTAAATTGAATATTATTTGTTTAGAAATTGACTTACATTTTTGTATTTTTTATGATTGTTTTATACTGCAAACTTTTTGTTACGATTAGATTTTGTCCTGCAAGGGCATTATTATTCCTTTGTGTCCATAGATTCATATAAGCTCCTGTTTATATGAATGCTTAAGATTATATTTCAACCCATAAATTATCCATTGCTTATTTTGAACTTGATCTCTTCATTTTTTATGAATTATTTATTAGAAGCAATTATATATCAATACAAATATTTACAAAGCACAAATTCTATCTTCAAATTTTAACTAAAAAAATAAGGAAATTAATTTTCAAAGGTTGGGTGGACTGAATATAACTCTAGAGTGTTTATTTATATCCAGTCGGAAGCTTTAATTCTATCGAACCCAAATGTCAATTATATAGTCAAATTTCATATTCTATATATGTATATATCATTATATATCAATTTACTGATTTCCCCTGAGTTATTGCTTAGACTTATAACATACGAGTATCATTTACCAGGAAAAAGATATCGCTAATTAAGAGATTCGTAAAAAAATAAAATATTTTATAGACTTTCAAAATGCTGGAATAAAAATGAATGGGCCATCTTGGGGAAAAAACATAAATTACGCTTTAAAAAGAAATAAAATGGTTAATGTTGGTCATTAAATTCTATTTTAGACTTAAAAGTCAAGTCTGTGTATTGTACTCCAACTCATCTCAATGCATAATCACTATCCCGACCTCTAAGAACCCGTTTTTAAGGGCTGTATTCATTAAAAACCGTCGTATGTATGACTATATATTTTAAATACAGGTAATGAACTTCAATTAAAACCATATTAATAAACCTTCCAACTATGGATACATGGATAATTTGGTAAATTTGAAGGCAAACACAATAAATCCGAAATGTAGCTATACAACAATGTATAACAATAATATAGTGAAGGGAAATGCTGGTGGGTTTTCACGATATCCTTCAGTGGAGGGAGGTTTAAGTATTCTTTAGAGGGTCAGAAGATAAAAATAAAGATTTAAATGACTGAGGGCTTAAGTGGACATATGAATGAGATTATGTTCGTGACTCATGAAGAACAGTGAATTCAAAGGAGCATTGATGAGTTTTATCTTCCCTTGATCCATTGAAAGGGAACCTATGTACAGTAAAGGACGATATGTGATTCGGATAATTCATTAAGTAAAAATATATAGCTGAAGGCTGTTCAGTTATTATCATTCAATGATAATATTTACATCCATGATATATACCAGTGGTGCCATGGTGACGGCCCGGGGGCCGGAGCCGGCCCGAATGGATATCACATTCGGTCTGACCCCCTGACCGATTTCATCATGGCATCCCTGATATGTACTTTGTACTCTAGTGTCTGATTTAAAGGATTAATATATAAATTGATGTAACTTATTATATATATATTTTTTATAACGTTCTATATTAGATATTATAACATTACTTTATCCATTAAAATTTTGTGAAGAGCTTTAGCCAAAAAAATCGTTGCTGAACTCTGTTGTTTTGGTCAACTACTACAACTAAATAACAAAAATGCAGGCAAATACATAAATATATTTTGCAATGTTTATATACATAGATGTACCAACTATCCCATATAATTATCTTAATATCTAACTCAGTGTTACTCAACCTTTTTTGAGTCAAGGATTTTTTTTCATTAAAAATTACTATGTAAAAAAATTACTATTTAAGATGTGATATGTTTCACAGGGCAATACGCCACCTCATGCTGTCACCTATTTACTGGTATGGAAGAGTAAGGCTGCTACCATGATTGCTCTGCTAGACATAGGACTGAAATGAACTAAGGTCTGGCAGCCACATTACATTATATCACTGTTCTAACTTAGTGGCGTGCGGTGAGGCAGCTGAGGCACTGATGTCATGGGTCAAAACATGAATCCTACTTTAGTAAAGGGAGTCAATCCTAGTCTTATAAGTTGTATTGATGACGATAATGTTTTATTTACAATAATAACACCGATCAACACTGATATTAATACCGTTGGTACTTAAATTATAGGATAATAATAATGACAATAATCATATTGCAAAACACTTTATTATACTTATTTTGTCATTACGTTGGATATTTTTAATTTATGAGATGTATCAATTACCCATCCTGGCATCATGTAATGTCGTTTGGCTTGCCTTAACCGCCATTATCCCTCTTTATTCCTTATTATCTCCCTGCCTCCTCCTCTGTATGTAAGCCGAGTGGCTGAGCATCTCCGACAATAAATCTTTGCGTCTCATGATTACCCCAGATCAGTTTGAAAAGGAATTTTTTTTTTACAAACTGGCAAGATTATCATTATTATTATTGTTATTATCATAGTCTTCTTTGAATAGGGCAATTTCACTTCACTGAGTCTGTTATTAGGAAGGTTCTTTTTTATTATGTGAGATCTAATTTCAGAGCCATTTTCCTTCCCCCTCTCTCCTCCTCCCGTCCGTTCATTCAGTGCCTTTGCCATGTAATTAGACTTCTTCTTACTACTTGCTACAACAGGAGTAGGGAAATCTTTTACCTATCAGGGTATTTCCTGGAGAAATACAAGGAATTTTTTTTTAAATGGAGGGAAATAAAGAACTAAGAAAAATATCTTATTCACTCTATTCGAAGTTTTTTTGTTGATTATTTTGGGCTAATTTTATAGTGAAAAACAATTATATAATTAATTATCAAATGAAAAGACTAAGTGACTCGTCGTTTATTCGCTTGATGAGGATCATGGACCAGGGAATCATACTCCTCACCAATCCTTAATCCTCTCATATGGGACTCTTCTTCTATCAGATAATTCATTCTCCTGAAACTTTGTAACATTAAAATTTAGCTTATAAAAACGGTCACAATATCCCATATCACATATGACGTGACGCTATTTAAATTCGTAACGTGGGATGGCGGCCATTTTAATCTACATGAATACCAAATGAATTATTTAATTCGTAACAAGTGACTGCATAAATTAGTAAAAATATGTCATGAGGTTTGAATTAAACTTTGAGATCAGTTTACAAAATTATATAGATACTAGAGATTATATTGACAACAGAATTAATCAAGTTACTATTTTTTTGCGACATGAAACAGTCAAACTTGTGCAGTTGTTCCTCAGAATTGCAGGACCCTAATTTAAGTAAGAGAGATATTGACATTTCTGTTATGTTTGCTTTTTGGTTTAATTGTTTAATGTATGGTGTTTAGTATGAATGAATGGTTGTATATATGGTTGTTTACATGTATGTATGGTTGTTAGTATACAAGAATGGTTGTTGGTTTGTACTTATAGTTATTGGTAAATATGAATGGTTGTTTGTAGGCTGTAAGGTTGCATGGTAGCTTCTAAAGGTTGTTATACTTTATAAGTATGACTGCCTGTGTTTTTGACTGTCTGTAAGTGTAGTTAGTTGATTTCAATGATGAGAAATACGATGATGGTTATATGTAGTTAGTTATATATGCTTGTAGTCGTTCACTCCTGCATCAATCAAAGCCCCTCTACTAACAGGTATTTATCCCTGGAGTGATTGATGAGGAGGGCTGTGGCTCTAGTACAATCATGAGAGTGTAGAGAGTGTAATACACTGGGCACAATAATGTATAAATGTAATCCAGGCTTCCTTCCTCGACTTTTTACTCACACACACACAAAACAGCTTGAAATCCTAGAGGGTTGTGATTAAACCTCATTTTTTTACAATATCAAGGCAATTAAGCCTTATCATAGTATATAGGTATATTTTCCTTCCTCTGATCAAGAAGAAGATGAAGTCGAAGAGAGCCAGCCCCATAGGCAATGGAACTCAAAATAACAATAAGAATAATAATGCCGTGGACACCCACTACGAAATATAAAGAAATAATAAATATGCGGAGAATGCAAAGACCAATAATAATGTAGGGAATTCCAAGCTAATATAACATATTTTTGGAGGTCCTCTCAGTTGAATGCCTGAGACACACAAATACTATTTATGTATGTATAAATACCTAGAAGATAATCGGATTAATCTCATTTGTATGAAGGAGGAAAAAGAATCTATTGGAATCCTTCCAATTTAAAATCCTAGAACTATGTGGCATCATCTATCTATGCAAGGATTATACATGGCCATGAAGGATTTTTTTATTGGGCCACTCATTCATTCACTTTTTAAAAAAATGTGCTTAAATCCTGTTTACTTTCCCACAGATGCAGATTGCTTAAAGATTTCCTTATTTGCAAGGAATACTTTGAATGTGAAACGCATACACACACACATATTTATATATACATGTGTTATATATATATATATCTTTTTGTATGTGTTTATATATATATATATATATATATATATATATGAGTAAAGATCAATTCAATAATTTGTCCTGCACTTCTCCATAGATCATCATTTTAAATCTTGATCATCTGGAAGAGATATTAAATTTGTAACATATTTTCATTGTTTATAAAATATTGGGCTACCACATTTTTTTAAGATCACACAGTTTTTCTTTTTACAACAAATAGTACAAGGATAAAAGATCCTCCGGACTTAATTACTGTTAGTTAAACTAACCGAAAATTTAGCATGGAACGCATATGTTGCCATACATTAGCACGTTGCGGTTTGGTTTGATATCTGTGGAAATTTATTCAACTAATTAAAGCATCAATACATTAGTTGCAAAAGTAATGTAATTCCATCGTATCTTGAGATATTTTATTTTTATATACACTAATTTCATGTACGTCAAACAGATCAATAAGTAAGCCAGACATCACAAACATCAGGTAGCCGCTTCTGTATGTGATACTTTTCATTTTTAGTTGCCAGGACATTTTCATGCTTCTTGGACAATCATTTTTTCCTACATCCTCCTACTAAATTAGACAAGGAAATTCAATGTTTCGTGAAATATACATATAATTTATGTAGTTAAGTATTTTTTATATCGTACAGGGGAAAGAAGGGGGGGGGGGAGAAAATAAGAAAAGGATAAATAAGTTTGGTCCTCCTGATCCCAGTCAAGGGAGGGATGTATAGAATATATATAAAGACGCCATATATAGCCACGCACAAGGTCCGTAGTTGTATTAGTAATAATAATATTGAGAATCTCCCCCCCCCCCTCCATGATATCATAAATAAATATATAAATATCCAGAGTTGTAATAGTAAATGGTTGACCGGGATAAAGAAGAAAAAAAAGACAACTTTTTGTGGGGGAAGGAGGACGGGACAAAATATACACAAGAAGGGAAATACGAAAAAGAGAGATAAAACTTCTTAATTGCCTTTCTTTTTTTCTTGTAGATATATATACATTTTCTGGATATGTATTAGGGAAATAACTTCTACTATTAGTTGTTCTAGGACAAACAAAAAGAACTATATTCATTTCCCAGGCCAGTGTTACAAATATATATATATATATATATGTTTGTGTGTAAGAGTTCAAAATAAGTACTTGCGTATATATAATGGATTTAAGTTTATCTTTAGCATCATCATTATAAATTAAATTCTTTTTTAAAGTACAAATTGACAATTATCCATTTTTTTCTCTCTATTAGTAAGTTTGCATTGACATTCAATGGCTATTTATTATTATTAGTAGTATTGTAATTTCTTTTTGCATTCAGGAGTCACATCGATTGGATAATTAGAGGGCATTTGTTTGTTTGTCTGACTGATTTCAATGCATCAAGCTTAAGGATAGGTTTTGAATTAATATTTTATAAATGAATGGAGACGTCTATGGGGGAGGCATGGGTTGTATAGCATGGAAGCTGCTTACTGTATAATATAACCCTTGATGAAGGGAAGGGAGAATATATTTTGTTTGAACTTTGTCCTCAAAGTTTGAATTCCTTGTTAAATGAATATATGTTTTAAATTTATACACTATTTATTTAATAAGTTCAAATTTCGAAGCCATTCATTGAGAGGTGTAAAAAGGAGGACATATATATATTTTTTATAAAACATGTTAGATTGTATATACATAAAAAATAATTCCCTTAAACATTAAATACAAATTATATAATCATTGAATGTAAAAAAACGAGAGATATAAGAATACGCCTGACTATATGCAACCAGTCTCAAAGGAGAGACTCAAGTCCTTAGATCACCTTGACATCATATATTTGTTATTTGTTTTTATGTTTTGAGTACGTGAAATAAGGTCTTATTAATTTAACATCTTTATTGAATACAATCATTTCAAGATAAAATGTATAAAGTCCTTAAAACTTGAACGAAAAATAAATATTATATTATATATTAAGTTTATTCATGCGAAATTTTTCTTTGCTTATATGTATATTTTTGCATTTTTATTTTATTGTCGTAATTGTGATTCCTTGACGTTGTGAATTAATCAACTTTTTGTGGCCCTGTTGAGCGTTCACGTTGTTTTATACGCTTTATATCTATCAAGGTTCAGTTCCACATAAATCTTTTTTTTTGGTTATTAAATTCTTTATTTTTAAAGTCTAAAATTGGGCTAATTCAACACAACAGATAGCATAAAATATATGAATAATATTTGAGACAGTTGTGTTTACGAACAAACATAAATGAACATTATAGAGCAAATTTACGGTCTAAAAATTATAACCTTATATAAATGCAAAAAATATATAATCCGTAAAAGTGACGATGACTTAAAAAAATCATCTTTAAACATTCAGTGTTCCGCTGCCCTTGATGGCAAATACAAATTAGATCTCCAGCCCACTCCCACAAAGAAGATCCTGCAATTAATCATTCTTTAAAGGAGCCTAAACCTTATGTTCATTTTCATTTATATATTTAAAATACCTGCATTTTATTATTATATAATATAATAATTTTGACTCCATACGATAAGCAAATTGAACAAGATGCTTCAGTATCATGGCTGGTGATCTTTATTTGAAGGATTTTGCCTTCTTAGGTCTAGATAGTCATATTGATATAGCCTTGCATGCCCTTCCGTCATTAGGGTTCAAATTAATTGATAATTTAGGAATGGAAAAACGATTTTCTAGGACTCCGTGGATTGCAGCTATAACATATGGGGGTTCTAGCGCACCGAACCCCATGGGCCCTCAGGTTCTGCCGAACGCAACCAATGGCATATTTGGGTTTATAACTCACTGCCAATGAATATTTTTTAATTTTTTAGCATATTTACTCTGCTAGGTAATTTTTTCCGCATATTTCGGGCCATATACATTTTTTGTTCCCGATTCAAAGATCACTCTTTTTCCATCTCTACGGATCTAATTACTCTTAAAAGGACACACATTTATTGGCCTCAGTGGCCTCAGTCACTATTGGGCCAAATTGTATTTGTTCCTTTTAGTTTGTACTTTATCTTACTAAAGGGAATTAAAACGTAGTGGATATATGATTGAGCTTGGCTATGTGTAACACAATAAACACCATCGTAAGTCGTGTTTCGAAGGTCAACATCACAGTTATTAGTGCCTAATAATCGTCAAAGAAGCATTCACCAATTGCAACTATGCGATTTCAAAGGTTCCGCCGATCGCAACCTTGTATATTGGGTTTGAACCCACTAATGTGCCCTCTATTGTTTTGTGGTATTATATAATTGAGGGCTTGTGAACAAAATCAAGTTTGTATTTTATTATTATTAACAAAAGCATCCTAGTTTCAAGATATTGAGTAATAAAATATAATTCTGTAAAAATATATTTTAAAACTAATTTTTTTTTAAAACCTATGAAATAACGAACGAAGCATTGTTTTAGAAGTAATGCGCAGATAAACTAAAAAAATACCCTAAAGAAGATTTATTCTCTAAATGTATTTTATTGAATTGATATCTTATTCGCATACGTATAGCTACGCCATTAATAAAATTCATACATACACTTAGTTAATGTCTATAAGAAAAAAATCAAGCATGTAAGCTGTCCACCTATAAGCAAGAGCACTCTGCCAATCCTCCTGGCTGGCTGAGTTATTTATAATATACATTTTCTTTGATAACAGCTCATATCTAACTAATCAAGTGCAATACTTTAAAGATTACTGTATACTTTATGCATCATTTCATAAATGTTTGTAAACGATTATATGCATGGTATAATTAAAATGATTTAGTCAAATCCTTGTGGATGAGATCCTCTTAATTGGACCAATAAAATAATAATAAACTTATGGTTATATTTATATACATAGAACTACAAACCCCACGAGCATTTAATCCTTCCAATCGGATTTGAACAGATTAGGGTTTTTGATGATGATGGTCCACTTCGAAGCTTGCTGGTTTACTCCTTCTCTCCGTATATCCGTTCACTGAGGGACGTTAATTAAGCTTCATTTATTCAAGACTCCACCATACATTTCATTGTCAGAAAGGATTTAAGGGATAAGTTTGATTATTATAAATTTATGAGGTTCTTAACAAAAAAAATCCTTTGATATTTGGTTTGATATTAAGTCTTGTATACAAGTTTATCCGAGACTCTGGCCAATTATATCCGCTCATCCATTATTAGACAGTGGCCAAAGTAAAGCCAGTTCTGAACTTTTTGAGATATTCTTCTCCTCAATGGAGTAAAGTTCGATTTATTCTTTTTTTTTAAACTACTTATTTTTTTAACCTTTACTTCCATTAAACTCTTTAATCTCTTTTTATGCGAAATTTTACTAAATCCTTTTCATCATATTAATAATATCTTGAAATATAAAGAACTACAGAAAAAATATTGAGTAAAAAGAACCATACTTTACTCTGTGCATAAGACAACGAAGCCCAATCAAATTATTTGCGCGGATCCCCTAACAAAGGATAGTTGATCCAGGGAATGACAAAAAGAAGAAAATCCATGAAAAAATGTCTTTTAAAGTCTTTCACTTTTTTGTTCATTTAGTATTTTCATAACCAACTTTAGTAACTTTGCAGTTTATTAGCGGCTAATAATGTATTGAGCTCATGTGTATCTAGGATATAAACAAACAACACAAGTCCATGGATTGTTTAAGTTTTTTCCCGCCACTTACACTCTATTGGTTCAAACGACAGTTCTTAAAGAATCCATTGACAATATATTCAACTGAAGATTGACATATTTCAACTCGTCTTTGTCCCTGTAATAATATACAGCCCAGGAACATCCTGGCCTCTTCATAAATTTGTATCCCAATGACATGCAACAGAGTTTCTTTAACGTTTCGTTAATATAATAAATATCAAATAATTTAGTAACATTCTTTAGATTTTCCCCCTGTATTTCAGTTCTTAAATAATAGTCGAAATAGTTGCGAATAAAGTACAAAGAAGACATTTTAGTCTTAAATTAATACACAACAAAAGGACAATCACATTCGATTAAACAAAAGCAGTAATGTTGTAAAGATATTTTAGATTTAAGTATATAAAACAATGAAATCCATATAATAAAATGAAACTATCACGTCGAATTAAAAGACTAAAACATACATTAAAGTTTAAAAATTAATAAATTATATTAACTTTTTAATGCTCTGAAATAAATGTGAGACTTTGTTGATAAATACTTGATTTCTCTTAAAGCGAGAGTCCACGAGTTGTTGGCTACGGAAGGGATTTTGAGTGTGAGAGCTCCATATCTTTTGGCGTCTGCTCGGATAATTCCTAATGTAATAATAATAATATATCACTCAAATTAGTTTGCATGCTATTCTTGCCTTAGCATTTAATACCGGTTTGAGCAATTATTTTTCGGTTAGGAAAGTCCAAAGAGTTTAATTAGCTGTAATTATGCCTTCATTGGCCATCTCATATATATTTGGTATTGTATTATATAATATGATAATGCCTTTATAAAGACATTTTATATCATTGTTGGTTTGCCTTTTGTTTAGGGTTTTTAATTTTTAAGTGAAATGGCTAATTAGTCTAAGGTTATATGTAACTACCATACTCCAAAAAACACTCTTGAGGTCTTAATGGTTCCTTTTTCGTGGACTTACGGATGGTACTTGGATTTGCAACAGCTTATCACAGCACCAAATATGTACATCAAAATAATAAAAACCGTGATAATGTAAAACAGAATATACTCATTCGAATCTTACGCATTTGTTTAGTATATAAGGGTAGAGCTAGGTTGAAAAGATGTTACGTCATACAGAAAATAATACAGTTATATGTCACTCTTTTGACCTTTATACTATAATATCTTTATCATCCATAAAGAAGCTGAGATCGGTCACCGGTTTTATGAGAATCTAGTATGTAAGCCACTATTATTGTTTTCTTTTATATAACAGCCATGAACTTGAATAGGACAAAATATACCATAGTGTACAGTTGTTACACCTCATAGGGGACTTGGAGATTGTCCATGGACCCACAGCAGGTTTTCGTGAGTAATAGGATTTTTTTAGTAGTTTCTTGGAATGAGATGAATAAACACTGATATCTCCATGACTCAATAAAAAGCGGCCACAGAACTCAGATGCTCTTTTTGACTACTTTTTTAGCTATATAAACTCGAATTGAGCTATTTGCTGTTAAAGTGGATATGTATACTAGAGATCGACTGATGTTTTTTAGGGCCGATATAATAATAACGATGGAATAGAAGGGAAAAGTCGATTCACGATTAATTGACAGATCCCCACTACAAATTTGAATGATTTGATAGCCAGATATTGATATCATGCAAACCCTTAATCATTGGCAATGCTAATTTAACATATTTGATACTAAAATAATAACATAGCTACGATATGATAATGTACTGAACATTACTTTAGGCTATTTCTTCGAAGTGGAACTGTTCCAAATTTAGTTATCAATTAATCTATGGCTATACAATTGTTCATGTAAATACGTATATTATTAAATTATACTGAACAAACGAATGATATATATATATATAATATATATATATATATCTATATATATATATATATATGATTATATATATATATATGGTTATATATATATATAAACCCAAATCCTACGATCATTTAGTTTCTAATGAAACATCTTTCGCAGGGAGGCACGTTTGATATCTCAATTTTAAGTTTCTATAATACCCCTTTAATATATATAGGGACTTATATATTACAATCGATTTATTGAAGAGTAAGTTTAGTGAGAGTAAAAATATCCGCTCGCTCGTGCGATTTAACACCTAGAGACTAAATTTTGGTGAATCAAGTGAAAGCCCTGGTCTCTACAAATAATTTGTCGGCTTTAGAAGAGCTCAGAAAAAAATCAACGCAAAATTGCCGCAGTTTCAGGCAGTTTATGTTGGAAAAGTAGTCAAAAATTGGGTTCATCGATTGGACTTTGTAAAGCGTGAACTTGGTGATCATTCGAACGACATTGAATTTCATTCATAAATTAACTTTTAACAGCAAATAAAGAAATATTCGTCGATATATCAAAATGTTTTCGTTTGATATAATAATGTGAGCTCTTTATATATATTGTACTTATTAATCTAAGGTACACCAACACCTGAAGGATGTTACGCCCTCGATTTACCTACATGGGTCCACATTCCAAATATAAGATTTAACGTTTTTTTTTCCTTCTCTCCTCTAGTTGGATTTCTTCTTCAGAGAAAATTCTTGGTAATTATTTAAATATGATAAATCTCTGTCTTAAGGAAGTTTATCAAGGCTACAACCGAGTAAGGGAGTATCACGTGGAGATATAAAATATTGCTGTTGTTTATATATGTATGTATATATACAGGGCTTTGCCAGTAAATTGGGACTGTTTTCAGTGTAAAATTTAAGTAACATCTGGTTTGAATTTGACGCCAATTCTTACACCAATGGAATCAGCAGACAATTATCTTTCGTTTGACACTACTTGAGTTACTGTGGTGGGAGTGAGAGCCATGGAGCAAGAGAAAAGGTCCGCCATCATCTTTCCCGCCTGTGCCAGATGCACAGCTTCAGAGATCATCAAGGCCATCAAGCTCCCCAGCTCGTAGTCTACTGGGTCTTTAAGGCCTTCAAGGAGGAAGGTAAGATGCAGAGGAAGGACCACAAGCAGAGAAGTGGTGCCAAGAGGTCTCCCAGGCTCTTGGCTGGTCTGAAGAGGTCAATTACGGCAAATCCGACAATTCCGATGATTACCCTCGCTAAGAACCGTGGTGTGCATGTCTCTACCATCTCCAAGGGCATTAACAACAATCTTAGGATGAAGTCGTGTGTCCGGAGGACTAGAAATCTCCTCACAGACATAGCCAAGGTCATCAGGGCTGAGAGGTGCCCCAAGTTGTTGAATCACCTCAAACACCAAGGAGCTTCTAAAGTGGTTGTTTTGTGGACGGGAAGAAGTTCGTTGTTGACGCCGAGATCAACAAGCAGAATTCCAGAGTGATTGCCTTTGAGCCCTTTGCTGTCCCTCCTGTCCCCAAGACGAAAAATCCGACCGGTGTGATGGTCTTTGGTACCGTGGCCAGCGACGGCAGCATCAAGCCCCCCATTTCGTTGAGACCGGCCTCAAGATTAACACTGTGGAGTACGTGCACATCTTGGAGAAGGTTCTTTTCCCCTGGATGGATGAGAAGTTTGGTCTGGATCTCATCCAGGACTCTGCACCATGCCATGGGTCCAAGACCACACAGACCTTGTTGGTCAGGAAAGTTCCTAATTTTGTGAAGGCTCAAAACTTGCCTAGTAATAACCCAAATTTGAACCTTCTTGATTATTTCCTCTTGGTCGTCCTTCAGGAAAGGGTCAACGAACACTCTCATGGCAGCGTTGACCAGCTGAAGGCCTCCATCATCGAAAACTGCAAGAAGATCCCAGTCATTGATGTGGTGGCTGCTGCTCGGAGGTCATGGCCAGAATCGAGGCTGTTATTGAGCCCAAGGGGGGCATATAGAATAATATCAATATATGTTACCTTATTAAACTTTTGTTAAAATTTCATCCCAATAAATTAATTAATAACCTAATTACAGTCATTTTCGTTTTTCATTGTAACAGTCCCAATTTAACGGCAAAGCCCTGTATATTTCAAACGTTATAATATTGTAGCTTTTTGTAGAAAGTATTTATTTACAAAATAACAATCGGGATTTAGAAAGATTGAAATCAATTGCTAAACAAAAAGCAATTACTTTTATGGAATTAAGAAATTGTTCTTTAGAAATATTATTTTTGTGGCGTCATTAAATAAGTGGCGTTAAAAAAAATATTTTTTAAACGTCTAGCGTTATTGTTGACTCATGTTTCGCATTTGCCACACTTATAGCAACAAAACTCATCCAGCGGATCACAAAGTCCTCCATAGGCTCATCTTGAAGCCTGCTTCAACTCAAATATACAGAAGCGTTCAAAGAGGGCGGGCTCTTTAGAGTAGAAGGCTTCGCTCATCACCTGGCAGAGTTCCTCAACTCTTATTCGACTAAAGGCTCCAAAGCCCCTCTGAACTTTATGTGCTGGGACTCCATGGTACTACATATAGTCCTGGATCCCTTGGGACGCTTTCATCTTGTCCACCATGTTTTTTTTATTCTCCACTAGCTTGAGTTCAAGGCACAGCTCCTGAAGATCCAAAAACTTCAGGGTGGGTACACGGATTTATAACGTAAAGGGTCCTATATACATGTGACCGACGTAGGGTTTCTCTCCATTCATTAGGACCTCCGAAAAGTAACATTCTTCCTTGTATTCAACTGATTGTAATTATAAGAAGCTTCACATTTATAGTTTATACCTACGAACTCACATTATTTTACTATGTTTCTTCAATAGCAGTGCAAAGATTATGAGGTTTTGTGATAAAATATTAATATTTCCTTGGTTGATTTTCAATTTAGAGTACCTTGATGTATGCGGCTTGGTTTATTCGCTTTTCTTCGGACATCTCTGATTATTATCTAATGATATTTAACGTTCTACATGTATATACGGCAGTATTTAATAAAAAATAAAAAGAATAAAGCAAAGCTCAGTGAAGTTATTTAACAATCGAATACTTTTATATACATTGTTACTAGAGCTCAACGTTGACATTAGTCTTTAAATATTGACTGAATTGCTGACATGATTGATTATACACTTGCATGTACTCATGTTAAACTATTTTAAATATTTTAAGTATTAGGGAGCATGACCCTAAAATATTTCTTCTGGATTTTCGAACATAATTCAATATCTTTCATTAAGTTGCAGGATCGAATAAATAATAATTAGCATACAAAAATATTGTGTCCTCGAAGATACCGAGTCTGAGTCCAAGACCTATATAATAAAAAGATGCAAAATAAAGTCAATAAAGAAAAATAATCGTATAAAACGGATGGAAGCAATTTGTAGCATTTATGACGAAAATAAAACAATAATATTTTTTTTGAAATGCGGAATTCTTGTTATCCAGTCAATTTATAACTATCAAGACTTAAGGAGTAGAAAAGTAGGAAGGACAATAATATTCAGTGCCATCCTTCAATTAGCACAATAGCATATCATTTGGTGATATTACAGGAACTTATTTTTGAATTTCCTTTTTAAATTGCCAAAATTACTACTCTGTAGTATCTCATTCACTCTGTAGGAGCAACCTTTTGATAATGATTTTTGTCATCTAAATGACACATTTAACTAGAGTATTTTTTTATTGAGTGGTCAGTTTCCAATTATTATATATCTTTTGTAAAACAATATTTGATATTAGACAAAGTGACATTCTTACCATATATATATATATATATATATATATATATATATATATATACGAGTATATATCAGAAACCCGGACACCTTTTTTCGCCGGGACCCGGGCTGGGACTTAAACTTTTTCAAGCCGGGCCGGGACATAATATATATTTTCGTTCCTTTGACTGAAGAATTTCCAAAAAAAGTGAAGACGGTTTTTTTTAGAAAAGAATCTCCAAAAAAATAGTGACGACGGAATTTTTTTTTAAGAAACTCCAAAAAAGATGACGTTTTTTTTAGAAAAGAATCTCTAAAAAGTGTCTGAAGTGATGATTTTAATGACAAACGAAATATTAAAAAAATTGATGTGCCGGCCCGGTGGATAAAAAACCCGGAAATCGGGCCGGGATGCTCAAAAAACAGCCGGGACCCGGGCCGGGTACCCGGTCGTTTCCTGATATATATATATATATATATATATATATATTGAAAGATAACTAGAACCAAGTAGGCAAACTTAACGCATTTAATGCTTTATCCCATGAGAGACACTTCATGCATAGTTTGCTCTTTAAAAAAATCTTTTTACGTTATGCATATTTGATGAGAGAGAGAGAGAGAGCTTTGTTTGCACTCAGGTCAAAATAGCAACAAAAATAAAATGAAATGCGAAGGAATGACTCAACAAACAAACAAAATACTAATTGCAATAGTGACCCAAAATGCAGCAGCACATTTTTAGCATCTTTGTGCCTAATTGACAAATGCCTTAGTTTTATCCTCGTGAGACAGGCAGAATATTGGCTTAAATCATGCATTAAGACAGAATCAATGCTGCACAAAATATAAACTCCCTGGACAGCAGGAGGTTCTTGATGTTCCCTGACTCATTATATATATTTTTCATTTACTCTATAATTAGCGTAGTTTGAAGTAGGTAAGAGAAGCAACTTATTGTTAATCCAATTCTTCTTCACGCATAAAAGAAATAAAATGTATAGTTTTGCTTATTTTCCCCTGACGATGAATGGATCCTCACTCTTTTGATAAGACTTTGAAAATAAGAGATGCAAAGAAGAAGCCATGTTGATATGAATCAACGTAATTTTATACTGAGATTACGAGACAAGCACTAATCACATATATATATTACAAATGTATATCCATTCACGTTTGTGTGGCAATTTTAGTTATCAAACCAACCACCAGGGGGCTCTATATTTGAGCATCCATACGTTTTACACATAATATATAGTCAGATCCTATAAGGATATACCGTCCAGGATGTTTTAGGGATGAGTAACAGAGGAGGAGGAGGGGCTAGCCATACACACTCACAATACGAGGAGCATATAGGGAGGGATATACATCGTGGGACGTGGCATCAGTTCTTTCTTTATGATATTAACAGATGTTGTCGTCGTTGTTGTTGATCATGAACCATCTCCCTCCATATTGATTTCCTTCATCATTTTGCGCTAATTCAAAAAGGTGGAGCGAGTTATCCCCCTTTCATTATTATCTTCTTCTTCTTCTTTCTCCCTGAAGCAGCTCTGGTTAATAGTAAGAAATATATGCAACATGGAGAAGAGCCCAACCCTCTTCTTCTTCAACCATCATGTACTTACTTATTTTTACGACCCTACTGCGAATCAATGCAAAGATGAAGAAGACTACATCTTCTATGTACAAAGTGAGGAGTCCATCCCCTCTTCCTCCTCCTATTACTCTCCTATTGACTACTACTGCCTTGGATTGGAGCAAGGGGCATTAAAAGAAACAACATCTTCCAGGGATTGGAGAAATGGTCGTAAAAAAGGAATAAAAACTCGGGAGAAGGGAGGAAAAAAGTATAATACATATAATATTAAATGGATCACTGATGTGCTCTGTCTCCCTTGGGAGTCCTCAGACTTACTGGCTGATGGATGGAAATGGAGGATGATGATCCAAGGAGTAAGCGAATATGTCACATGAGGGAATAATACTCATTGGAATATATATGTGCATACGCAGTCATAGATATACGTACATTTACTATAATAGTCTTGTGGCATTAATATATATATTTATATATATATTGAACCACTCAAAAAAACAGAACGCGTATATTAGGTAAATATCTAATCATGCGTAGATATTAATCAGGTGCTCTCATAATACGTATCTTAATTATTTAAAGACAAATGAAGGAAAATAATTTGACAGCGGTGGGATTCGAACCCACGCCCTTTCGGACTGGTGCCTAAAACCAGCGCCTTAGACCACTCGGCCACGCTGCCATGTTGATAAGATCAGAAAAATGTCTATTAATATACTTTGAAAAGTTAAAACTTATGGGAATGCAAAAAATTCAATAGCTTTGCAAAATTATTATTATTTTAAATAGTCGTTAGTCATGATTTATCGATAAATATGCGTCACTTTTTATTGCTTTGCCATACAATTCCGTGGGTAAATGTGTGTTTAGTAGTTACATGAATATTGTTTTGAAATGGGATCAGAACACGAAGGATGGATGCAGTATTCGGGGGGGGGGGGCAGTTTCAAACCCCTATTCAGCTAGTCTCTTTATGACAATACTTAAGCACAACTAGATATCCCTTAAAATAGAGATAGACAAACCATTTTCATATATATATATATATTATATATATTAAAATATGTAAACGAATAACGAATTCAAATATATAATCTACATTAACCCTCTCCTAATTTTAATGCCCCAAGCTGACAAGATTATTTCCATCTTACTAACATATTAAAATATTCAAATACATTTTTAATACGTTGATGAAATCAGCACACCTTCCCTGATAAATAATCACGATGAGGCAAATTCTAATACAACATTTAATTAAAAAACAAATAAGTGATAATATTGGATGTTTAATGCCTACAATCTTCAATGATATTATAATATTTATTATATTCCTTAATAAATATATTAGACTATGGCTTAAGATGAGATCTCTTTTTCTAACAAATATGACTAGGATATAAGGAGATCTCTTAGGTTATATTGAATTCTAATACAACATTTGATAAAACAAATAATTTATATTATTGAATGCTTAAAGCCTACAATCTTCATAATATTATAATATTTATATATTCCTTAATAAATATATTAGAAAATGGTTTAAGATGAGATTCTCTTTTTCAAACAAGTATGACTAGGATACAAGGAGACCTTTTAGGTTATATTGAATAAATTCAATATATTGTATTTGCACATTAATTCATCCCTCTCCTTTTATCATCATCGCTAAGAAAATCGGTAAAAGTAACGAATTCCGATATTAAGTATCAAATGTTTATCTAAAAATCCACAAGAAACATTATTTTACTTCAAGTTAAACTTCATGAATATCCCCAGCATCTACTAAATAAAATATCTTTATATTATCATATATATTATCTTATATAATAATACCTAGGAACGAACACAAAAACGCGACAATTTTGTATGTTACAGCCAAACCACTTGATGGATCGAGTTTTTTTTTTGACTTTATGGCCACAATGGGCTAGAAAAGGCCAATTGAAAGTTGGATTTCCAGTTTTTGATAAACAAATGTATTTTTATCCCCACATATTTTAAAGAACTAATCTTTCTAAGAATTTTGATAGTTACATGTTGGTATGTATCTTCATAACTACATTTATAAGAGCGATCAAAGTTTAAATAAAAAGGGAGAAAGAAAAATGAGGTCCCTATCTAATAATAATACTCTAAAATGTCATGTCATGTGGATGTAGCAGCTTAACACTAGATTGATCAAATTGCATTCAGTATGGAGATGTTTTTTATTTGGGGATATTATTAAGCCAAAAAAAATGGCATGCTTTTGCTCCTCCGTCATACGTCATATATACATTATATATAGCCATTTATTTGAAAAAATACATACCAAGATATATATGTACATTTTTGAACTCTAAGTAAAAATACAATTTAGATGAGGTAATAAAATAGGGGTCTTTAGAACTCAGAGTTGATGTACTCATATCTCACGCTCAAGCAGAATAGTTTTTTAGTGTGAAAAATTATTGCCGCCCTAGAGTGAAAATATGACAGATATATACCCATGTTATAAAGTATGAAGTGTAGTTCATGCGAATTCTCATCATCTTAGATAAATGGTCTTTGATTTTTTTTCAGTAAAAACCCAAAAAAACTTTAACTGCCCATTTGTCCTTATTGGGGAATGATAGGTGGCTTAAGAGTACATAATATCAACCAAATAAAACTCTTGAGATGTCATAAAACTTCATTTTTTGTAATTTGCAAGTGAAAATTTCACGTAATTGGCGAAAAACGACATAATTCAAATTTCTCTGAGTTTTTTTAAACAAACATTTTTTTTGGTTTTAAAAGTTGTAG
>CP045896.1:6591463-6623399 GCA_013387185.1 Caligus rogercresseyi
TATCTGCATCCCAAATTATGTATCAGTTATAAACAGGTACGTGCATTGGAAATGGATGAACTGACGTCATCAGTATTCCTTCTCTCATGACGTCATCACTGCCTCACTGGTCATAAGGGACATTTTTAGCGGTAGGGCTTTTAAAAAATAATACTAAAGGGAAATCCTCCTAACTTATTTTCCACCCCAACAACTCCCTAAGGTAATATAATACCCACGTAATCATTGATTATATATGTACTTCTTACTTGACCCTCTCAGAAATGATGATGAATAGTCTCTCATATTAGACTCAAATCTACTTTGTTTATGTTTCATAATAATAATGATAGTAATGATGATTGCTTGGCTCAGGAATTTCTTCTTCTTCTTTATATCATAAAAAAGTAAGTTGTAGTGAAACGTATAATATCCATTTCTTTCCTCTTTCTTCTTCTTTTTTTTCTTCTTCTTCTTCCGACGGAGCCATCAATCTCAATAAGAACGAAGAGGGAAAAAATAGTTCATAATGGTGGTACATAGAACTTGGTGGTAGTAGTATTATGTATTTGGAGAAGGCAGTGAGAAGGGGTTTGTTGGTTGGTTAAGTGAGAGACTGAGTGAGTGAGTGAATGAGGAGGAGAAGGAGGAGGGAAGCAACAGTTTGCCATGGAATGAAAAATGGAACGACTCCCATTTCCGTCAAGTAGATTTCATTTGTCACATCAACAAGAAAGGGGGGGGGGGAGTGAAAGGGGGGGGGGGACTTCTTATTCTATCCCTGAGCAATTCAATTGCAAAAGGAGTGGCGCGAAATCAATCTCTATGTCATGGATATTATGCCAATAATATTGGGAAGTCGAAACTTAATTGCAAAGAGTAATTTCTTCGAAATTTCGATATAACTTCTTATAATTGATGAATTATCCGAATATTTAGGTATTTTGTGCTATCATTATTTTACGAAGGTAAATCGTAGAGATATAAAGATATAGAGAGCCGATTCCCTTCAATAGCAGAGAAACATCGTTCAGCTGTATTCTGTGTGTCCAATATAAACAAAATAATTTGAACAACGTCATCGTAAGCTGATCATAGAGATAGATTCTATCTCTATGATCAGCTTACGATGACATAGTACAAATTACTTTGTTTATATTGGACACACAGAATACAGATGAAGGGAATAAGCTCTCTATATCTTTTTATCTCTATGGGGTAAATTAATACATGCTCAGAAACAAAAAGTTAAGTTGTTTCATCACTCTACTAACAAAAATGACACTCTTGGATGATGAGAGATTGATAATTTTTTATATAGTTTTGGCATGGTAACATATATTTCCTAACAGATTAATCAATTATATATTTTGAATGTTAAAACATTTTCTAAGCATTTAATTCCAGTTTTTTGCCATTGGTTCAACGACAGTTAAGTTCCATTCTGATATATTTCATCAAAGTGGAATTTACCGTATATGTATTGCAGCTCAATCTTAAGATTCACAATATAATAAATGACTAATGCATTAAGAACCGACAATAGATATAAAGTGATGATCGTGCTTCTATAACACGTTGAGTGGTTACATTTGGTCTACTATTCGACATGTTACATTCGGTAGGCTATATATTCAGTCGTTGGAAGGTAAAGCAAATGTCCCAAACATATAATGTAAATTACCCCAATTTGTTGTTCCCTAAAATCCAGAAAGGGAGTAATAATGAAGTGTTAAATAGTTAACAAATGACTTCTAATCATAGGGGTCGGCCAATAGAGTTGCATAAATACAATAACGCATAACAGTATCTGTGGAACTCACATGTATGTATCCGGATATTCAATTAAAGTAATGATCTAAAGACAATTTATACTTGAATAATAAACTCAAGTCGAAACTTACAGCAAATAATATTAAATTGTTTCAATTACTAACCTTGAAACTGATAAACAGATAGGAGCCATTCTAATTGTGTATTCCATGATAAAGTGCCAAATATTAAATCACATTGCAACGATCTATATCAACAGAAGAAGAAAAAAAATAGTAATTTGACTGCTGCATAAAAGAATTGCCTTGGACTCTGTCGTAATATAGTTTCTTTTGTGAACCGAATCCATCAATCATAACATAGTTATTGCTTCATTATAATTTCTCCCTCCAAAAAAGTGTGTTCTTATTTCCTTAGTAATATATATATATATATATATAATGTTATGCCTCTATTGTAAATGTGTATTAAAAACAAAAACTTAAGAAGAGAAAATGCTGCAATATATAATGTATTTCTATCTTTTTTTTTGCCTCCTTGGTTCTATAGAATTGCATCCGACAGGATATAAATAAGTATTATAGAATTAAAATTAGTCACTCGAACCTAAGATCTTATCAATGAGGCAGACAAAAATGACCATCAATAGAATTGCAGCATCCTACTGGATATAAATAAGCATACTAGCGTGTAAATTAGTCTATCGAACCTAGGATCTTATCAATGAAGTTGATCCTAATTGACCTCCCTCTTTCGGGATTCGAACCTGCGCCCCCCCCAACATTGAGAGTTGAACACGTCTGTACTCACATGGCTATTCTACTCCCCTATTAATTAAATCCATTTAAGTGGATCGATTGAAGATTTATAAATCATGAAAGGAGATTTACCCCTTAGTAATACAGCAATATTTCCCAAAAGAGTTAATATTACTTGAATAAACGCCGACTTCAAAATATAAATATAATAGTTTTTGTGTATTTCTAAATAATGATGAAAGTTTGTATTTTTATTAAACCAATATCTTCATTAGATAAAAGCTATGAAATATATATAAATATTTAGTGGCTTCCTATATTAACAATTTAATCATATATCTTGATTCGAAGCTTCTAAATATCATAGGAAACAATATTCCATAATTTAAGTTGAATATTATATCATTAATTTCAAGTTAATGTTATTTCTCAATCCTTAGTTAAGGAATACACAGTCTAAAGTGAATTGTGAAAAATGGATTTTAATGATTCAGATTAGACTTGGACTCAATTATCCTACCTTTAAATTATCGTGCATTAATTTATCTATTCACCAAAGGTTCCTCCTATTAACAAAATATCAGCAACTTTGAACTATAAAAAAATTAACAACACATCACGTTTATTTTTTAATCACAAGTATGGTTTTTCTTTACAACCCTTACAAAGGGAGACTCAAAAACTTTTGCAGACCAATCCATATCAGTTGATATATTGAATTTCTAGCTTCGAGCGTCAAGAATCAATTTTAAATTGCCGCCGTCTTGAATTTATAATATATATATACTGTCCGTATTGGTCCTTTGTGCGTATGATTAAGCAACGTTGTAATGGAGGCCATCACACAGACAGTAAACGACGTAACCCTTTATTAAACAACGTTATATTCTATAACATATAAAAAACATCATCAATCTTATTGACCTTACTTTATATACTATACGAAAAGTATAGCTTGAGGTCAAATGAAACTCTCAAATTGAAGGCTTATTTTTTCTCCTCCTCAAGAAATATTTTGATTAAAACAAATTTATTTTAAGGATATTTAAACGTCAAGAAGAATAATAATAAAAAGGCTAGGAAGGGGATATATATATATATATACAAGGAAATCCTACATTTTCGTCTCTCAAACAACGAATGTATGTTGTATGTATGTGGCACATAATCTACCAGCAACAACAAAAAAAGAGAACCCAATATATATAATTTTTATTCTTTTTCGTCTTGCTGTTGTTGTTGTCTACACAGAAGAATTTTCGAAGAGAAATAACAAGCTGGGACATAAATCACTTGCCTCCTCGTTCTTTTCTCCACCTACTCTGTATTGAGCTTATACTTGCTGGGTACATATATATATATATATTGTATACTCCATAATAATAAGCAGCAGCAAAAGAGGGAGAATAATGTGAGACCAACCGCGAAGATTCCAGTCCGCCATGTTTTATTTTCTGCTGTGTATCTCCTGCCTTGTAATGAAAACCATTCCATTAAGAAGAAGAAGAAGCCCAAACCAACAGGAGAAGAAGGATTCCTTAAGGAAAAGAAGGAAAAGAAAAAGGAACAATAGATATGATAATTATTATTGGGTATTTGACCGAAATAAATTACATGGGCCGTCTGTGCCGTCCGCCCACAGTTCTCAACACGTCCCATAGGAGCCATAAATAATGATCCAGGTTATTCGTTTTATTATTAATAATAATGTTGGTAATAATAATAGTAATACTAGTAATAATAATAATAATATCCATTTAATTTACAATGAATGCCAACAACAAGAAGAGAATTTGGTCATTCAATCCGCCCTTCCCAGGTGGTGGTGCTCCTCCTCGCTCTTCTATGTGTGTGTCCCATTTGATTGATTCCCCATATCATCATCTTCCAGGTGGAGGAATGGGCAAAAGAGGAGGGGGGGGGAGAATGGGTCTATTTATAGGTGGAAAGTGTCCAAAAGGAGGTGTGAAAAGAGATCTAATTTATATATGTATGTGGAGTCATCATATTCGTTACCTATAAGTGCATTACTGCTTTAACGACTGGTTTTATAAAGTGCAACTAATGATGCAGTCTCTCAAAAATAGGATATTTAGCTTTGAAAGGTGTGTGTATTTTGTTTTGTACGACACGAGCTTATATCTATTATACTATTTTTAGAAATATGATAGTTATTAATGCATATATATATATATATATACTCTAATTATCTCTGTTATGTGCACCGACTTCGAAATTATAGCTTCTTAACAATTCTACTGGTATATCCGTGAGACTTGGTCTGGCTCAACTCTTGTACAGCCAAGTTTCAAACTTTGAGCAATGATTGTAGCCAAAACGCAGTTAGTTGATTTCCAGGAGTTGTAATTATTGTTATGCGTTGAATTTTGATAAATTTTGGTCTTAATCGTCGAAAACATATTGCATTGCTTTGAAACAACCAATTTAAACCATGTGTATAGATAAAAATGTTGGAACATGACGAAAAAAAGTTGAGATTAGAAAACATTCTCAAAATCCTAGGCTAATATTGCAGGAACAGAAGTTTAGAGCCATTACATGTGTTGCTACAGCTGGATTATGTATCGTCATATGCAGAGATCTGGATTATGATGATGGAGAAACAATAAACTATGTATCATGTATTAAAAATATTTTGATTTCATTTTATAAGTAATTTTATTAATAAATCATCCATTCAGCTCCAGAAAGAAATTTTATCATTTCATCCCTTATGTAAAAGAAATAAAATCTTTATAATATAAATGTTATAACTCTTAATCACATTCAATAGGGTGATGCAACTCCATCAATCATTTTGTCAAAAAAAAACACCTCACAATGACAGTATGTAATCTAAAATGGAACATAGCAATGACAGCCGTCGACCGTTTAGACCATTGCTCTGTATAGCAATATAATCAAACATGTAAACAATATTTCGATACCATTTGAAAATAGTTTTTATTTAACAATACTTTGACAGCCATAGGTTTGATTATGAAGATGAACGAGTTATAGGAGTATTTTTTTTAGATGAATGGACCTACGTAGAATATATATCTATATATGCTGCAACTGTAGAAAGTATTTCCTGCACATTGAAATTGGCAATAACTATTTTTTTAAATATGCACACTGCAGGAATGTTTATGGATCAAAAAACCATTTTCTCTCCTTATCTGTTTCTACATTACTTCTCTGTCTTTATAACTGTGTATGATCATACTAGTATAGTATGTATGGGAGTGAAAGGTCATGTTTGGATTCACGTCACGTCCATGGCTTTGAGAAGACAAAGATTGAGTTCAATGATGATGATGTTTTTGATGATCTCTTCTCCTTTCTTAAGGCGTCTTTGGGTTATGTGCAGTCTTCTATCCCCTTCTATGTACTACCATCGTCACCAAAAGGCTTCTTTTTATCTTAGATCCAAAGGAGAAGAGGAGGACTTTGACTCTTGATTCAAAACTTGTATCTAATTCCTAATTTACTGACTTCTTGGGTGTTTTTTTTCTTCTTCTCTTTCCTCACATATACACATAGGGGTATTGTTATCATCATCATGTGTTAGAGTCAAAGAAAGAGACACAGATATAAAAAGATTCGATTCATGATCAACCGTCACGTTCCTTTCCACATAATTTAACATTAACTTGAGAGGTGGAGGAGGAGGAAGGTTGTTCTTCTTCTTTCTATAACCTTTTGGGAGGAGGGATTTATCGGGTGTGCTGCTTTAATGGAGGGTAGCTTTGTCAACGGAGATTTCTCGCCCACGACTTCTTATACATTCTTATTCTTCTTATTGTTATTATTATCTTTCAGGAAGACAGATGGAGTAAAAATGCAAGAGCAATAACTACATAGAAATATAAGCACAACTAATGTGCAAGGAGATGTAGAATAATAATAATAGTATACTCCAAGGGTCCCTAACTTATGGAGTCCAAAGTTCGGGCCCAGTGACCGTCATATCCAGACCCCAAGACTATAATCATTAAAAGATGTAGAATAAGAACGGGATGCTATTTATTTAAGTTTAGACAATAAAATTTCATTCTAGAGAAGCCATATTTATATTTGACATGACGTCATCCATCCAATCAAATGTTTGCATTTTAGGCGCTAAAACTTGAAGCTTAGACATCATGTTACAGAAAGGGAATTGTTGAGGTTAGATATTCAATAAATATAATAATTATAATAAAAGATAGAACATCTATATTTCCAGCTAAGGAATTTTGCTTTTCTACTGAATTTAGTAGTTTGTAATCAATATTGAACAGATTTGGAACTGCCCTGCATTAACGGAGACTTACCAAGTCCTCCAAATCTCACTATAAAACCTCTAAAAGACCAAAACTTCTGATGAAGACTTTCTGACATTCACAAAGAATACCAAATGTGACGCCGTCATAACTAAAGTTCACAACATATTATATAAAATGCGAACAGTTAAAAACGATGACCTTTCTTGTATCATCCCAATCACCTCTTTATATTCAAATTTTTTATTAGAGACATAATTTTTTAATTAATATGTTTTAATTATTTTAATGTTTTATATATATCATTTAAATAATTGTTATTTATTGATCGTTTTTCACTAAGTATTTGCACAAACCTTTTTGTATATCGTTGGTTGATCTGTCGAAATATATGCCCACTGGGCCAAGAAAAAATATATTGAACAGAATGAAGTGTGTTTTTTTATATCTTTAATATTTAAGAATGCTAGAGAGACTGTTGAAACTGGGATGTAATATGTGCCCGAGTGGTTTATATTTGTGGGCAAACATGAATTATGTATCAGCACTACTCGTTATTAAATCCCCTATACTTTAATGACCAACAAACGTATTCTTAATATTTGGTCTGTTCATAACCAACTCAAAATAAACAAGCATCCCCCTAGAAAAATCACTAGGCCTTTAATAAGCCATATATAAAAATCCGCCCTACCAAAGTATATTCCTCCCATTCCAACCAATCACATGCAACGAATCAATGCAACACATCTTAAATATAAAACAACTTTTGATTGGCTCATAACCATTACTTAAATATGTATAATATGCTCTTGGCGGTGGTCATTACCAGGGTCATAATCGTAAAAAGAATCACTTAATAATAAATATATGCTATAAAACAAAACATAAAACATTTCTTTTCCCATAAGAGTATGCACAAGACTTAAGGATTGCACATCCATGGATTTCATCCATCAAATCACTACATTATATATTTATATTTGCCATTATTCCATCGTGATAAACACAACATAATAATAATAATGATCTTTTGAAGAAGTCGTTAGAATGTTGTTGATGTTACAACCATTTCAAAACAGAGTAGTCATAATAATAATAATAATAACTACAAATTCTCGTGTGTTTTTCTTTCTTGTCTATATGTGTTTAAAAGGTAATAAAATTTAGAGTTCCTAGGCAGGTTGCCATAATAAAAATAGACATAATAATAATAACAAGGAGAACACGAATAAAATAGAAGTAGTACATAAAAATGGTGTGTAAAAACACATAAACTACAGAGAGAGAGAGAGAATACTGGAGTGATATGCGAGAGATATTCATCCTGAAGCGCCTTATGAAAAAGAAGAACATGACTCTACGAATTAGGGAAAATTATGAATGATATAAAAATAATTGCTTCTTTACTCGGTGGTGCCACAAGGGTAATAATAATAGTATATAGGTACAGCTATATATATATATATGTACACATATATACATTCAGACGAGGGGAAAGGGGTGACTGCTCCTCTATGTACAAGCTTGCTTATTTCATTATGATTGTTATATAATTAGGACTAATTTTCTTTAATTATTCAGCCAAAAAGAAGGAAACACAAGGAGAAGGAAAAAAAAGGCTCCTGCCTTCAATTAAGGTATCATATGACTCACTCGCCTCTTTTTAGAATCGAAACATGCAACTTATTCGGGATTTTTCTATATTTTATCATTTTGGCGGGCTTTACGTATGATGACGTCATGTGGTTTTTAGGGTATGATGGGAAGGATAATATTTTTGACTGATGACATTTGTTAAGGAGGCTTATGCTATTTCTCTTATTATAATGAATGACGACGTTTGCTACGTTTCTTCACTCAACCTTCAAAGTTTTCAATTTCAGTACCTTGTAAGGTGCTTAACAAAAGGAGTATATCTTTGTTATGGCTAATACAGACTTTATAAGGAAATCATCTAATGTTTGGATGGATTTAAACCCTCTAATGTTTGGATGGATTTAAACCTTCGAATTATCGCACTAAATTTTTAAACTATAAACTGGTGTATTTTAAAATGTTTGAAATAGAAAAAGCATCTGTAGAGAAAGCATCCTAGCATCAGTGAACCTAGTTTTTGGTTTTTTTGGGCCGGCAGAATGTACTGAACCCTTGTAGTAGTACTGGTGGGCCAACCGATGCCCATTCATCATATAAGGAGTTACTTCAGGGTTTAGAGTAAATGTGGGTTGTCAATGGAATATCATTGCTCAGGGTGATGGTCAGAATGTCTTGAACACACGTATACTTACTGGGGGAGCTCATAAAGTAATGGCCTTGTGTCTTATGCATTAGGTTTCGGGGTAGGTTTTGTCGGTCATGTAATGGTCGTTGCTAAAGGAATGGCTTGGACGCACGTACCCAAGCTCACGAGCTAAATATCCTATTGTCATGAAGGGTTTCTTTAATCCAATGCCGACCCCAATGTATCTTCAAAGCCTAAAATCTAAGTATATATATCCTGCTATACAAATAAAATATTATCAGGCTTGTGAGCGTTCACCTTTTTGCGTTCAGCGTTCCGTTCAGCGTTAAAAAAAATAGCGTTCCGTTCAATGTTTTTGCGTTCAGCGTTCAAATATTTTAAAAAGTGACGACGTTTTTTTTAGAAATGAATCCCCAGAAAAAGTGACGACGTTTTTTTAAAAAAAGAATTTCTGAAAAAAGTGATGATATTTTTTTTAGAAAATAATTTACAAAAAAAAGTTGTGTTCCGTTCATTGTTCATTGAACGTGCGTTCGCTGAACGCCGTTCAATTTTGCGTTCCGTTGACAAACCTGAATATTATAAAAACGAGGTTTTCCTGAGTTAGTCAAATATAGAGTCTCATAAGTATATAAATATGTATATTGCCATTTTGTGACACAAACATACAACGGCTGCAACAATATGTGTATTCTTTAATATTTCTTTCTTCCATGTTATACTCTGTGTGTATTATTATCTGTGGTTAGATACAATAAAAGGGATTGGAAGTCTTTGCTTCAGGATCTCTCAGGCCGATAATGTCAAAACCATACAATGCCAAAAAATCATTGTATCTACAAAAGGATTGATGCTTTTTTTCCTCCATAAGTACTAAAATGAAAAAAGATTATTATTTATGTTTCGTAACACCTGAGAGCCTCTCAAGTACCCGAATCTGATCATGACTCAAAAACCTTTTGTGATGCTTTACTTTTCTAGCCATTACAGATGGATGGGAAGTTTTACAATTGAATTTCCAAAGAAGACAAACCAAAAGCTTATTTTAATGATTTGTAATAATTTCAAATTTCAATTTTACTTTTAAACATGGAGGTGTTAAAATTCTTCTGAATAAAAATGTATGACCCAAAAAATTATTTTTCTATTGCACAATTTAAAACTGTATTTGCTTTATTGCTATAAATTATTGATGATTGTCATTTCTTTATTTTTCCTAACTTGTTCCCAAGTGAACAAATACGCATTTGAGGGACATGCGTAAGTATACAAAGGGATTGAGATTGTTTGGCTATGATTACATACCATTATAGCATTAATCCATGATCAAATAACGTGAGTTTAAATGATTGATTGACTACTGTATGTACATTGTAAACATAAATATAGAACAGTATAAAAGTTCATTCGTGTTTTCCCATAAACGCCCTCTAGGGAAAGTTGTCTTTCTTGTAAATGCGCCAAATTCAAAACGAATGGAAATTTCAATGGCATAACAACATACTCCAATTAAAAGAAAACTGTTTTTGTTGCTATAATGGGGTTGATGTCAAATAAGATGAGCCCTATCACCAGGCATTCGAAGCTTGGGTACGTTTCAATAACCCCTTCTATGACGTCAGCAAATATACATACTTAGCCTATTCGGCTTATAATATAGGGCGTATAAAACACAACACTCGTCAATCATCTTCAGGATAATTTTTGTGTCGATTTATGAATACTGAAGACTCTCACGTGTCATTGAAGTGTTCGTATCAATATTTAATTTGTATTCAATTATTCATAAATAAAAGTCGATTATTATAATTATCCACCTTCTTATATACAGAATCGCCAAGGTTTTCAAGAGTTGCATTTATGGTGAAACCTTTTAGCTGTAGATGACGTATATTAAAATTGTGACTGGGCATTTTTAATTTAAGATCAATACCTACTCTACTATTTTCAAAATAATAATGAATAATTTGTTGGAATGAAAATTATATTTTATAATGAAAATAAATAATAAATATCATTATCATCCATTCTAGTGAGCCTGATGCCTTCTTTTCTTTCAATAATATGCCACATTGTTACATGTAAAGAAGGCCTTCTCATTCATATATTCTATTAGTTGTGAACTTCTGAAGCAGTTGTTTTTATTATTAAATATAAGAACCTTTTATTTTTAGAAATGCACTTATATCCTCATTAGCTCAAATACTTCAAGCATCAGTAATGATACAAACAGCAGCAAGAGTCAAATATATTCACAAATATCAATTCAATTGTATCGTTTTATTTATTTATTGATGAAAGATTTCAATAAGTTATAAAACATTAAAAACTTCAATCAACCCTAAAGTCTTTTAAATTCGTGCAAAGTCATGTTCTTAAGTTTCTCAAACTTAAGAATTATAATGTAAAAAACTGGTTGACATCATCAAGTCCGACTGATCACATGACTTACAAATGTAACGTCGGCTGAGTTATGTTGGTAGTTATTTTTTGAGTTATTCACAATTCCCTATCAAATATCATATACCCCACCATTTTTACTCCGCCGAAGGAGGTATTGTTTCACTGGCGTTGGTTTGTTTGTAGTTTGTCAGCAGGATAACTCCAAAAGTACGAACGGATTCGGATGACTTTGTGGAGGTGTTGTAATGCCAAAAGGAACAAGTGATTAAATTTTGGCATCTCTGAGTGCAGAATTAAGATGCAAAATGAGCTAAATACTAATAAATTTCAAAATAGCCTACTCTGCCAATAGATGTCGCTCTGCTGTGAAATCGGGTGCCGGGAGCGTCTTCCTCTCGGATTTCCGTCGAGGGAACATTCCCCCGTCCCTCTACGCCGCCCCAGTCGTGAAAATAAGGCTCATAAGGACCCCGTTTTGCACTCTCTGAGTGTATATATGCCTCTAGTTTTTAATTGACACCAATATATTACAAGCATTTTTTATATAATCATCTTGAATCTCTTGCTATTGATTGATCAATGATATAAAAGTTAGTTAAAGTAGCCTTGTTACATTTGTGGCGCCACCTATGTTCCATATTTAAAAAAGGCGCTAAAAATACATAAATGTTACTTTTATTATTATTATTATTCCATGATATTAGTATGAACAAAAGGGACTCATTATACATGGCTCATTGGTGTCCAAGAAAAGAAAGAGTTACAAAGCATATTAAAGCATTGATTTCGTGATTATATTAGGTGGAAATGTTATTTTATTTGATCTCCTTCAACAGACATTCCAAGAGAGTCTTTTTATGTATGTACGTATGTATCTAGAATCCTTCTTCATCTTCTTCTTTAATAGCTATTCAATCTTCCGTCTTTAAAAGGTGTAAATTTCTTCTAGAAAGTCCTTATTCTTCTACAACTACTAAGACAGAAAGGAATGTCAAGTTCCTTCACACATATAATATATATAGAAAAAGAGTATTGTATAAAGTATTTTTCTTGATCTTTCTTTGTCACTTTTTGAGTAAGGAGGGGTGGAGAGGAAAAAAAAAGAAAAAAAGTATTAAAAACTTTTCCATTCCTTCATCATGAATCAAAATGAGATGGAGATGGAATTCATGGAGCATACTCACATGTACAACTATTCAGAATCAACTATTTCGAGAGAATCCTGCGATTTTAAAGACGTTGGGTTGCTTAACATAATGTTAAAGGGAAGTTCCTCTAGAAAATAGACGAGGAGTAGGACCAATCGGGTATCTCTGTACGGAGAAACTAAGACTTTCCTTCTCAGCATTTCACACAGTTTTCAATTGATGAAATATATCATAGTAAATAACTTTAGTATGCAAACAATTTAGTTGTAAACTAGTGTTAATCAAAACCATAATATATGTTCAGTTAATTGTCATAAATTGGATACTATTAGTTAGTGTAATTACATACTTTTCCATATAACGTTCATCTTTTTGACCTTGTTTTAAATGAATGCTTCCTGAAGTAATTTGGGTTCAGTATATATATATATATATATATATATATATATATATGACATGAGATATAACGAGACTACCACATTTATTGGATCATAATATTTGAAGTATATTTCACTTCATTGGTATACTTGAAAAATATTAAGAAATATAAAAAATACTTTGAGCTAAATAAGTCACTTTTGTACGTTAGGCCATATATATTTACGTTATACATACTGATGAGTTTAGTTTACGGCTAGTGTGGTTCCAAAAGGTGGTTTCAATTATGTAACCATAAATCTTTGCTCGAAGCCTTGTTCTAGTTTTGAAATCGTCATTTTATGGAAAATACCCACCAAATGGTTATTTCTAAACGTTAATATCTCGTTTCATTAAGACGTACATAAAAAACAAAAAACTTATTTCGAATCCTTTGGTACCAAATTATTTTAAAATAACATTTATAATGAGGAAATGAGAGGCGATCAAATGGCCAAAAAAATAGTACATAAGTTTACTACAAACTTTTGGGTCCTTTGAGGAAACACTTCCAATTATTCGATTTCGTTCAAACATTCACAAGATGATCTCTATGCTCTAAGGTAAATTCCTAGGGCGAGCCCAACCCTCAAATCCGAAAAACGTGAAATTTAAAGCACCAATATATATATATATATATATAAAAAAAAGTTGAAAATTTTGTGACTTTCGATCACAAAACTTCTGAAAACAGTCTTGAAATATCACAATCTTTAGTGTTGAATTCTATAATAAAATCAACGGTACGTTTTGGAGATAATTTGACTTTCTTTAAAAAAATATCATTTTTTAGAGCTCTTCATTGAAAATTACTGTCAAATAATTGTAAAAAATTTAGTGATATCAAATTTTGAACGGATTGCTGATTGGTATGTTTTATATGCTTTGTAAAGTTTTGTTGCTGTATAGAAAATGAACCGGAAGTTATGTTCAGTGTTCAAAATACTGTAAGTTTATTTAGCAAAACTTTTTTATTGTTTTTTTCTTAAAATATCACAAAATTTGTGTCAATTTAAAAACAAATGAAATATCTGATTTTGCTTTAATTTTGTGGTATACAATTTTTACAAAAAACGTAATTCACTTTTAGAAAAACGAACGTAAACCACCAAAAGTTAATCAAATCCGTTATTGAGCCTGCAAATATTTCGTGTACTAAACATGTCCCTTGACTCATTTTTTTAATAATTGAATTTGTTTGACTGAGGAAATACTATTGTTGAGCTGGTATTTGGTTGAGTTGCTTAAGATTTAAAAATAAGTTTCACAAAACTATAAGTTTTGACAAAAAGATCCGAACATTCCTGAATATAGCAAGTTTTTGATAAATGCATGGTTTTTTTAGAACTGATATAATATTAAGAGATTTTAACTTTTTTTTTCTTCATTTCTTATAAGGGCTGAAGTACATTCTAGTAGATTTTAACTTTGATTTTTATGGTATATAGTTTTATGCGTGGCCGCATTGGGCACTACATTTTAAATTTCATTTTTTTAAATTGTTTGTAAAAAAAACTGCAAGTACCTTATTCTTTGAATGCCACATATAATAAGTAATTCTTGACGCGTATATTCTGATGAGAAGTTTGCTTTAATTAACAATGTTCTAGGTCATTGCAGATTTTTTTAAATATAAGTAAAATACATTATGCTACAATGTAAATACTCAGGGTAGGCAAGGTTGCTTTATTTTGGTTGGGTATATATATATATATATATATATATATATATATATATATATATATATATATATATATATATAATATAAAATAAAAAAAATAATAATACTAACTTAATAACGATTCTTCTTACAATATATGACCTTATTTCTTAGAATTCAGAGAGTGAAAACCTCCTATTAATAGTTGTAAAGACCCTTCCTTCGTGACAAAATAAATCCAGCATTCTATTGTTTATAGGATTGAAGATAAAAAGGGACATTTGTAAACTTAGGATAAAAAGAAAAACAACTTAAAATACCATTATTGTCCTATTTACTTATTGTGATCGTGTGGATTGGAAGGATTCAGGAGTGATAAAGTGATAATAAATTGATTCTTAAGTTGGCACACGGAGAAAATGTCCAATTTAGATAAATCAATCCAGTTATTGTAATAATTTGTTTGCGAAAGTTGTATATATATATATATATATTCTTGAACGGAGGTAACGTTTCAAGCAATCTCAATCCTGAGTAGCTATAGATGAGGTATTTTAAGTCAAACCACAACTGACAATTTAATTGTAAATACCTATTTCTTATAGAGTATCTAGTCATTTAAAAGGTCGGTAGAATAGATAGGCAAAGATTGCTTTCATTCACTTTAATATAAAGCTGTAAAACGCTCGACCAACGGAGAACAGATGGCTGAATCGAGAATGATATTTTATTCCTGTATGACAATTAGAAGTTTTTCTAACAAGAGTGTTTTGTTTGCCTTTGTAACAAAAATAGAATATGTATTATTGGTTATATCTATATGATATATATTATTTACATTATCGAAACGACTTATCTTGAAACTACAATGTAAGGGATCAGATATATTACACCAAGAGTTTTTTAAAGGTCTTTATTTCAATTGCAACAGGGTGATACATAGTAAGAGTGGACCGTAGAATTTATATAATGATAATATATGAATAGACATTATTGTTTGTAATTGGACTACATGCCAAATATATAATAATGAATTAGCCAGTAAACAAATGCTAAGTATAATATCCTGGAGTTTAGTTCTTTTGTTCCACGTACAATGTAATGCATCCTTAAGCGACTGCTGATCCCAAATGGGGCGATAGCTGTGGCAATATTATGTGTTTTTGTAGTCTTTTAATTTATCTATGGCTAGAAACGTAGTGTAATAGTATTATTATTATCATAGATGCACGAGCAACGCGTAGAGCGAATTATTCTTACTCTCTTCCCTCTTTTTCCCTCATTAAGCATGTTTTTTATATTTTATATTTTGTTCATTGAATGAAGAGGAGTATTTTTTGCATAATAATAATATTATTGTTATTATAGTAGTACTAGTATCTATTATATTTGCAAATTTTTATTTATTAAGGGGCGCAATGCTTTATCTACGTTGAATAGAAACGACATTTTCTTCTTCTTTTTCTTTGCCTTACCCCTATTCAAATCTCCCTCTCTTTTGCTCTCATGCTGCTGCTGCTGTTTTTGTTATTTATTCATTTTACCCTCCATTTAATTCATTCAAGCACTGCATGAATAAATCATGGCTCGAATGCGATTTTCTTCACTTCCTTTGGGGGAGGGCATTGCATTCAAATGGGTGGCCTTGGTTGGAAAGAGTTTCAAAGGCTTGGTTTGCTTTGTACTGCTGGCAAGGGTTGCGTTAAATAAGTTTGTTTATATATTAAGTTCCAGGGTTGTTGTATAGGATGCTTTTAGAATGAAAGTGCTTGCATAATTAAACATCAAAAAATAAATTCTTCATTTGGCATTTTTTTTTCTTTTGAAACCTCGTCAAAGTTACAAAGGCAACTGAAAATATTTTAGCGAGATAATTGTTTGTGTAAAAAGTAAAAGGCATAAAATAAAAATGTTCTTGTGTGTTTCAATTTAATGTATTAACTTTGGTTCTTATGCATTTATGTACACTTTGTAAAAATGAAATGTGAATTAAAAAAAAGCATTCTAGTAGATTCATATGTCAGAAGAGAATAAATATAAACATTCGTTTCTTTTGTTAAGGTACAAAAAACAACATTCCCAACCATTAGGTTTTTAATTATTTAAGGAAAAAACCATTTACTGAAATTCCAGTGTTGACCACAAGGACTTTCCTAGTCTGGCCTAGTTCTGGGTTGATTTTAATGTCATGTAAATGAATGCTCCAGTATATAACTAAGTTTTTTTAAATGGCAACAATTTAATTTCTATGTATGTAAGATGTCATTTTGTAGAACGCATTTCCTTTTATTTGGGTTGTTCAATCTGACTTTGAAACAACGTGATATTTTATGAATTAAATGCTCTAACAAATATTCTCTTACATCTAATAAGGCATCGATTCGTAGAAATGGTTCAAAATAGGAGATGATAGTGCTTGCAAAATGATCAAAGTATAGATATAAATATAATACTCAAAGATGACTCAAGAAGGCTGAAATTTTGCTTGCCAACGATGACGTCATAACGGCAAGCGGGAAAATAACAATACGAGACCTGACGTTTCACTATCCATGAAAGCATCAAATAACCATCAGTAGAGTCTGAACGAAAGACTGATGATCATAACATTAGCTGACAAAAACCCACAACATACAAATTTCATATCAAAATTAATAGGTGTTTGGATTAATAGCAAATTTTATGTTATTTTTATAAATCAAAGGGGATATATTTTAATGTAAAAAGATGGCAATTGAGTTGAATTTGCTATTAATTGCATTATTTTTATGATTTTGCCACTATTTTGAGTAGAAATAGGATTTATATGTTGAATAACAATATTATTGCATATAATTTATTCGAATGTGGGAAGCCCTTCATTGTCACGAAACCTTTTTGTTTTATATTTTATATCTCTAGGATCAGTCATCAAAATAGGTTTCTCTTAAACTTACCCAAAAAGAGCAAATATGATCTGTCCGGAGTAAAAAAAAACCTTGTAAGCATCCCACATACTGCCATCGGAGAAAACTTATGTCTAAAGGTATCCTATCGTACAGCACAATTCAAGAGTAGAATTAGGCTACTGCCAATATTTTCATTCTACTCTTGAAACTGTTGGACTCCAGAACGATCATTTGTTGCTCATTCAGGTAAAGTATACGAAGAACCTATTTGATGACTGATCTTGGGGATATAAATTATAAAACAAAAGGTTTCGTGATTGATGAAGGGCTTCCCACATTACGATAAAATAGAATGCAAAATATTGTATTCAACATATAAATCCTATTTACTCACAAAATCATAAAAATAATGCCAAAATAGCATCATCAATGCCAATTAATATACCTTTAATTAATAAGAATAAAATATTAATTTATGTATGAAATGTGTTGTTTGGGTTTTGTCAGCTAATGTTATGACTCATCAGTCTTTCGTCCAGACTCTATACTCTAAGGCACTGTAAAGATAATATAAAACGAATGACGTCACAAGAGGAAGACCATCACATTGGCTGGATTTTTGTTGCGTAACTTCCCACCAACTAGGATTTCTCTCCAGCAATCATGCAGGATTTGAGTAGACATTCACAATGAATACATTTTCATTGGAAAAGTGCTGGTACTTGACTTGTCTTCAGAAGTCAGAGGATCTTGCTGAAACGCTACACTGGTCTTGGATTCATCCGTTAAGATGTGGTCTCTCCCTGCACTCAGAACTTCTTTCCAAAGTCCTTCAATGCACGGGAGATGATCATCGTGATGGCATTCCTATCCTTGGACAACTTACTCTGGGGGCTATCGGATTGGCTCCACCGATCTCTTCTACCCTGCTAGGAATCTTGGTGTCTTCACTCTTCCGGCTGTAGGTTCATGGGTCTTCTTCTCAACCATCCTGGCGTCAAACACGGTGATCAAGAGGTTCCAGTGACCTTGATGATGTCCTGGGTGGAGTTGCCTGCACGGATCAATGCGACAATGGTGTTTTTGGATCTTTTCTATGGTGGTATTGTGTCTTTTTGAGTCAAAACTGCAATCAATCGATAAAAAGAACTACAAATCTCTCATTTGTAGCCACCAATTAGACTTATTCATATGGATTCAGTTTAAATAATTCCAGATATATCTGTAAGGCCCTGTACAACTAACATTTAATAAAAAAAAAGGATTCGGTACATATTATCTCGATTTGTTAAAGTCATAGACAATATTCTGCACAATGTGTGGTCAAGTATTCAGTAAAAGGGTAATGCATTACAGTTTGACATAATTAAATGATGAATGCAATTTATCACAAAAAGAATCTCTTGACCTTTTCTTCTTCATCCATTTGGCTGGTAATGCAAAGATTGTTAAAGATATAATAAACATTCAATACAAATGTGTAAACATATGTGTTTTTATTATTATTGACTCGTTTGTGTTTGTTTCGCATCTAATTGAACGCCTGTACGCTATAACCTCATTCGATATAAACAAATTAAATACGTTTTTATTTAAATATGATTTATTTATCAGACCTTCTGTAAACTAAACCTATAAATAGTATTGTACCACAGTATGGATAATTTATTAGTTGTATATGTACTAAAAAAACGGTTATTATATAATGTATATATTTATGCATTGTTTTGATGTATAACTAATGATAAACTGTTTTCAATCGTTGTACTTCAATTTCCTCTGAGACTTATGAACAAAAGTACTCATGTTTTTGTACATTTTTTTAAATAAGGCGAACATAGTTCAGGAACTAAAAAAGCTTTAATCACATTACTTGTTGAACCAACAAAATATTAATGACAAAATGCGTATAATTCCTTAGATTATAGTGGTATGGGAAGCTTTATGTATCTATAGATTTTTTCATGTTAAGTTAATTTAAAAAATGACTAAGAATGTGAGAAAAGTCGTTTGGTAAGAGTAAAAATGGAATTATGATAATTGGAGATCACAAAGAACCACATACAAAATATTACATGATTAAAAGTTCACCAATACATATTTCATTTAACATTTATTTATCAAATATTTTTAATTACATAAGAGGTTGACAAATTCAATTCATTCCCCTTGCTCAGTGTGTTTTGTTATTTTACTACTCTCATATATTATTATTATTATTATTTTTTCTTCATGACAACCAGACATAGGCCGGGCTTTATAGGATGGATCAAAATTATCTTGACCTTCGATTATTTATATTATTTCTTCGTTCTTTACGACACATTATATGTATAACTTTCTTAAAAATAATAAAATTGAGAGAAACATTTACTATTTTGTACAATTCAAACTAAATTTTCCACATTTGGTTCAAAAATATAAATGCCCCCCCCCCCCTATGGTTATTCCCTGGGGGGGGGGGCATTATTATATGTAGAACTTTGCCAGAGATAAATATTTCCTCCTTTAGTGTATTATCCGTATTGGCTCACTCAAAATAGTTCTTTCACATCAAATAGAAGAAAAGGCAGTAGGTAGGCGTTTCAATATCTCCTAAGTTACACTCAATGAAACCCAAAAAATAAACCATTACTTTTTTTTGCTAAAGCACTCTTATCAAAGAGAGATAGATATGAGTATATATATTTCGTCTCCCTGCCTTTTATAACGCTTCCAAGATAACCAAAGAAAGTTATGGTTGGTCTGATGAAGAAGGTTTTTTTGTCAATCTCAAAAGAACCTCAAAACATTTTTTATGATGTTTGTTGCTAGCGGGATTGACACCTAAGTGGACAAAGAAAAGACTCACAAAAAGGTGTGTTGAGCTTGAGAAATCCAAGGACAAAATAAGTATTAACTGAAACTATGAGGGACAATGAAATAGATAAGGACCAGACTGGTGGACGTTCGCAAAAATTGTCGTTCGTTTGTCGTTCACCAAAAGTGGTCGTTTGTCGTCATCGTTATTTTTCAATTGAATCGTTCGTCTTTTTTTGGCGCCAAAACGGACAACGAACGATAAGGAATTTTCCGTGTCGTTCGCCAAAAACTTTCTCGTTCATCGCTCGCGAACGACAACAAATGAACGATAAATCAACAGGTCTGATAAGGCTTAATGTAGCAAATCTCCAATCCACGTCACAAATGCCATAAAGTACTAATTCGATACTCATAAATCATTGGTAAAGTCAAAGGCTTCAAAGATAGTTATTTTATGGATAACCACAGTCTTAAAAGTTTTTGTACAACAGCCAAGAATTTACTAATTATCCTCATATAAGTGCTTTCGTCCTTGACAATGGATTGACCTTTTAGGTGTTTTTGGGTGTTGAGTATTATTATAGTACTTTTTCATATTCAACATTATATTAATAAAATAAGTTTTAATATTAGAAGAATTTCGTAAATTTCATAATTTACTCGAATCACAACATAATTGATTGTATAGCTGATGGCTCTATGTTCTTATATCGCTGTAAATATTGATCGATTTTCCCGATCGCTCAAGAGGCTGATTATTCCTGTATTAATACTTAAACCTTCCATAGCCTTAGTCATTAAGAGCTCATTTCTTCATAGAGGGGGGGGGGGGCATTATTATCATCATCATGGCCGCGTCTTTATTATTTGTTTGTCCCCTCTGTTCTTGGGACACATGATATTAGGTAGGTATGTATGCACGTATGTATACATTTGTATACTAAAAACAAAAAGACAGCAAAACAAAACAACAATTGTATGGGTATTTGAAAAATGTACACTTATTCAAATGGAATGCCCAGGAATGGAAATCTCTCTTAAACATTCCAAAGTATTTTTAGTATTTTTTATATTCTCTTTCTGCGCTCTCAATTAAGGATGTCATCATCAGTTACAAGATACACAAAAATAAACAACAAAAAAAGGTGTAGAAGATACACAAGCTCAAAAACAAGTTGCTAATGGGAAATATATTTATGAGCATCTATGTTGAATTTATAAGGAAGACATCAGCCTAAAGATCACAAGCTTCTTTAAAAGCCAATGCCTTGGTGGCTTAACTTATGCAGAATTTTAGAAGATATATGGAATATATATATATATATTTATATGACAAGTTTGTTTACAACATAAAATATATTTAGATTACATGTTTTTGTATTTTTAACAAACTTCTTATAAATAAAGATAAAAAAAAATATATATATATCAATCTGAAATCAAGAATTCTTCGTTTTTTATGTAGCCCTAGATTGAAGAGCTTAATTAATCAACGGTTTGAGGCCAAAACAAGTGTTTTGCAAATCTGAAGGCCTTTTTGTACCCATTTTTTATATTAGAAAAAACCTACATATATTTATACAAAAACGGAGCAGTTAAATAAAAATACACAATTAAAGGTTTAGTGCCTTAAATGAAAGCTCCGAGAGGAAAATCATCAAAAAAAATCGAGAACAAGAGAAACGAATACAAAGTACATAAGTTTATTAAAAATTCGTTATATAATCTTTTTATGCTGTATAATGTTGATGAGAGGAATTTAGTCATATCTTTTGCGATGGTCCTTGGAATAAGTTTTTGTGGAGTTATTAAAGTTGCGTATTTAAATCATTGGTTGAATTTACTTTGACTGTAAAGAACACATTTACAAAAGTATAAACAATTTTCTCTTCGTCAATATAATGAAACAGTATCGAAGACCAGTTCCTGTATAGAAATAACAATAAGCATCAAACCCTAAGGACGCAAAATACAATTTTGGTAGTGTGATAGCCGTGTGCATTAAGGCGTGTTCAACTCTCAATGTTTGGGGCGCAGGCTCGAATCCCGAGAGGGGATGATGATTTTTGGCCTACCTCATTGATAAGGTCCTAGGTTCGATAGACTAATTTTAATGCTATAATGCTTATTTTTATCCTGTCAGATGCAATTCCATCGAAACATATAGGCAAAAAAATACAATTTGTCGCTACTAAAAATATGTTTACTTATAGATATTTACAGATATATTTAAAAACCACTGATAGAAAACAGCATTAAAAAACTACCGGACATTCACTTTCAAGGGTTCGAATGGGGCTAGTATAATCTAAAAAAATCTTTTTAATTTTCATTATTTAAAAATCAAACATGTTTACGCCCTCCTTCAATTAAACATATATTTAAGCAATGTTCTTATAATAAGTTATTTTTATTATCATTATTTAAAGAAACCTTGTTTTTATCCCTGAGGATCATACAACTCTAGAGAAATATGTAATCTAAATATGGGAATAGCTAACTGCTATTTTCTGGAGTCATAATAATATGTAGTCATCGACTAACAGCAGCAGGAGCTACTCAATGATAGCTATCATCCCACAAAGCAACAGGGGATTCTTCTCAGGTTGTCTGAGCCCTTTATATATACGTAGTAGTAGTATGGGTTCTCCATGAGAGAGAAAAAAGAAGTATTTTAATATGTACCTAGCCGAGAGGCTTTGAGAGAATTATTATAAGTAATAACAACGCAGCTCCTCTTCAAATGATGATGAGAGCTTACGAGCGGATAAAATATAGGGTTGAAGAAGTCTGTTCCTTCTCTCTCAATTCTTTTAGTTAATATATAATTCATTCACGCGGGAGTTTGGTAGGGGAGAGGAAGGGATCCTCGTCCTTGAGCCTACTCTTCAATGGTTCAGGACCTGACCTCTAATTAAAAGAGCAATGAGTGAATACAAACAAACACACACACGTTCTCTTAAACATTAAAACAAGAAGAGCAACTGTAATTTGATCCCCCCCTAATACTCAAGCAGAGAACGCCGTTATAATTAATAATGGACTATTTCTTTACACACACGTAGTTTCCATATATACATAATTGTTTTAGGGGCTATTAATTCAATACATTTATGCATGCAGCTCTGGCAATTATATCAGCCTTTCCCTAAGACCAACGGATATTTACAACGGCATTTGAAATGACGCTCCCTCATGTGCAAAAAGACAAAAAAGACCCTTCGGAAATTGCAACTTTTTTCACGGTGAAAGGTTAGGATGTGACAGGTCATAATAGAGAATATCATTAGTTAAATAAGGTTTTTTTACCTAATAGCGTACATTTTAATTGACAAATTAAATTATATATTATCAAAAAAAAAAATTCTTCCTTGCTTAAAAAAAGGACTGGTTTATATATGCTAAAAAAGAAGAAATTGTCCATTAAAAACATTAATGCGCATAATAACGCATGATTAATACCTCAACACTTCAATAAATATAATCTTGTTGATATCTTGATTAATCAAGTTTACTGATTGATTTATCGAAGACTCATTAATATATATAAAGAATCAAGTGTTCATGCTCTTTTTTGAGAGCATTATTTCCCCTTAACGTATGTTAATACATCATGTATTCCTCCGCTCTGTACATAAATGTCGACAGATGAATTGAACTGAGTGTTATTGATCTTTCCCTGCCTCATGTCTCATGAAATAAAAAGTGCTACAAATTATTGAATTAACAAAGGTGGTGTTGTATTCATTCGATTACATAAACTGAAAGTCTTATGTATTTTGTCCTTGAGGTGTGACGACATATAAGTAAAGAGTGTAAGTTTGTGTTGTCTTTGAATGATCAAGAAAAACCCTTTCTTCCGGTTCAGTTATATTATTATTGCCATCGAAAGATTGACTTTTTGATGAAGTTGGATGGATATCTCCAAGTTTAAAATGGATGTCTTAAAATTTTTTCTTTTTTTCTAAAAACGTGACGTCATATAATTTAAGAATGCAAAGTTATCTGATGTTGTAAATAGGTCAACCGCTCGTCCCTCTCTCTCTATATATATATATATATATATATATATATATATATATATATATATATATATATATATATATATATATATATATATATATATATATATATATACAGTGTATATAATTGTTACTATTGTCGTTTTTATAATATCTGAGACTCGGATGATAGCCTCAATGCTAATATATGTATATACTCCTACAAGAATATACATGACTACACAGAAGGGTTAATCGAAATGTATATCTTTGTACGCAAAAACAACACTCAAAAATGTTTTCAGGCAGCTTTAGGAATTATAATGTTTTTCTAAAATAATTTATATTTGCATCCCCAACAATGATGTTACATTCATTTTAGGCAAATATTTTAATTGATAAAGTTTGTTTATAGTTTATACACATTTGCATCCATTTGAAATGCACATATTTTCTTGATGTATGCTATAAATTTGTAAATATATAAAAATAATAACTGATTTCTTCTTGGGTCAATATGGCGTTACAAATATAATCCGTTAAGGTTTTTTTCCTATTTGACAGTTGTTGTCTTATAGAGTATTTATTTTACTAGTTGTTTGATCCTATATATACCTACCTATATACGAAAGATGAGCTCTGAGCATAAATTTTTATATTTTCAAAATATATGTGTAATTCTTTTTTATTGTTCACCAATTAAAGATATACAATATAAGGCATATTGTACTCTAGTGGAGCCATTGGGTAAGTGGCTCTTATATTATTCAATATATGTACATAGACTCAGTAGAATATTCTTACAGTGATTTTACATCAAATTATCTATGTAAAATAATAGACATGATTGATCTCAGAAATCAATCAGGTAAATTATAAACATATTATTTAACGGGATTTTTCAAAAATTGCCCGATATGCTTTATGTAATGGATTTCACAACCTCCAAAAAGATTCCCTCGCCTGTTTCATAATAATACCCCACATCAACTTAATTAGTCCCAATCGATTACTTCATCTTTGTGGTAACTTCTCACCAATCTACTAATGAAATTCAACAAATTTGACCGCCTCTGTAGATCCTTTGTCAAGTTCTCTCCATACAATTTAACATAGGCTTTTTTAAAGCTTGTTCCAACGGGTTCCTTTGCACTTTTGAATCTTTACCGCGGCGTTGAGTTACCATCAAATGAGACGCACGCAGGGCATTATTGAATGAGCAAATGGAGCGTCTGCATTCGTGTAGTCAATTAATTTGGGCTTTAAAGCGTCCATTTGAAGTAGATTACATGTAGGAGATGATAATGGATGGCTGCTGCTATAACAGAGTAGGCTTCGATGTCTCCTCTAATGATGCCCATTAGCCCAGATGTGTAGGTGGTAAAAAGACATAAAAACCCCATACATTATTACTAGAAAATATTATTAGTACGTCGGCTACTCCAAAAAATATATATTTTAAATGAGTTGGACCCTCACAATCTCTGATACATGAGATGGAAGAAGAGACCTCAATTGATGAATACTTTTAAGGAAATAATACAGAACTGGAACAAAGAGATCTCCAATTCCTCCACAAATGTGGAAACTAAAAATAAATTAACAAAAACGACTTGAAACATCAATTATGCATTCAAATGCAGATAAAACTCTATTAGTTATTGTTTGGAGAGTGATGAGGCATCAATTCATTTGTCAATTTCTTTAATAATAAACAACTAATGACAAAAAAAGTATTAAACTTCCAGAGCTAAAGCAGATTCTAGCCATTCTTAGAAATTGTAACATTGGTTACCTGTTTGGCCTTTTATCGAGATACTTATTCACCAAGTTGGAGTTAAGAAGTTATTAATAATCAGCATTAAATATAATAGGATTAAGGCTATGAAATATTGAGTTTCGAGAATATAACTCGTAAATGAGTCCTCCTCATCAAACATGATTTTGTCTTTTGTATTTCTCTAATAGTAACCTCATTTGTATACTTAAATGAATAATTTTGTTTACTGACTTGACCCTAGACTTAATTTTAGCTTTATTTTGCGATATCAAACAGAAGAGAATGTTTGTCACGTATACATTTCATAATAATATATAGATATAAAAGACAATATAAGGAAAGAAGCAGTCCTGTCTGACGCTTAATGAAGGAACGATGTTCAACGCCCAAGATGTCATTGCTATTGGTATATATGTATTCCTTTTTGGTACCTTTTGAATGAATCTATTTGTCCAGTTATTAGATTGTTTGGATTTGAATTTAAGCCAATCTACCTACATCAACTGGACCCAAACAAGTTTTAAATATTAAGACTCATTGCCTTCTGCAACTCTCTATAAAAGGAAAATCCATGGGTTACATTGACAACTTATTAAATGTATTTTTGACTCATATGTTTGGGATATGTCTCCGCCATAGAGGTATCAAATGTGAAACTTAGTGAGAATAAGAGAGCCACTGTTAGTTGGACAGCAAATATGTGGGGGAAGTAAGAGCTCAGTGGATCAGAAACAGGAATTGACATCATTGTTCAAATTGAGGTTTTTTCCACAGAAGGAGAAGTCCTTAATTGACCGTTCATGGACAACTTGTACATTTTCAACTCAATAACAAAAAATATGCACATGATTACTTAGGCTTCTGAAATCTCAGCTCCCTTCTTTTAAAATGTAACTATAACATTGAAGTATAAAATTAATTGATCTTTAAAGCTTGTTATAATGAATTAAATGCATGAACATTAAATATTTGTTGCTTAGGATTTAAAAAAAATTAAAACCCTTACTCGCAAATCGGACATTAAAGCATTAAGATCCGAACCAATTTCTTTGACAAGAGTTAAGTACTTTTTCTATTCTAAGTAATACAAAAGGAGTACTAACGATTTGAAGAATACATATGTATCAATTATATATATATATATTATATTTTATATAGAATACTATTTATATATATATATATATATAATATATATATAAAGGGCAGTGCGATAGCCTTGTGCCGTTAAGGCGTGTTCAACTCTCAATGTTGGGGGCACAGGTTCGGAATCCCGAGAGGGTGATGGTCATTCTTGTTCTACTTCATTGATAAGATCCTAGGCTCTACAGACTAATTTAAGGCTAAAATGCTTATTTATTTCCGGTCGGATGCAATTCTATCGAACTATCTAGGCAAAAAAAAAACTCCTGCTCAATAGCCGCGATTCTAAGATACAGAAATAGACATTTTATTTTGACAAAGAAACAAACCCAGAGTTATTAAATATAGTCATCATTCAGTAACTGAGGATGACTAATTATAAAAATAGTGTTAAAAATCAATGCAAAAATATTTTAAAATACGAATAACTTCATATTTCGAATAAAACAGTAACATTATTACTTTAAAAAATATCTTGAGTTTTTGATTTGATATCTTGCCCGCTACACATTGTTATTATCAGGCAACACTAAACAATTGACTTCAACGTTTTGTTTACTAATTGTCTTAAAATCAGTAATTTGGGAAATTTGTAAAACACATATTTACTATATAGTATTTACTCAAGAATAATTCAGTCAATTAATTAATAAGTTTGACTTGTATTTGATAATTAACAATAAATCAATTCTTTCATATAAAATCAGACAAAAAAGGGTCAAAGCTTAATCTGATTATAAAAATCCCAAATCATGGCATGTATATTTTTTAATATCCCAAATATTATTTGAGGGCTTATAGTTTGTATGTTTTGTTGGGGCGGAATTTATTGATTTTAATTGTACCTATTATCATCGGAGCATTAAATTGAACTTGAGTCAAATTAATTATCATTTTGATTGTAATCAGAGCAATCAAATTGTATTTGAAATACATTTAATTATGATCTAAGTGACACATTAATGTGCCTATATTTTAGCTTAGGTTTTAATTAATTGAGCATCATATTTCCCGCAGTTGGCATAGTAATAATTCAAACTATTGAGTTTGACAAACGAATATTACTGATGTTTTGTGTGATAGAATTAGCCAATTAGTGTCATAGTTCTAGTGCCGTTCTTTAAAAAGTTAATTAATATAGGATCGGATATGATTTGTTTAAAAGAAAGTCTAACTTTCGATCTTAAACATTATTAAAAAAGTGAATTTGTCAAATTTAAGACTTTAACCATGAATCTAACCGATTTAAGTCTTAATGTGGAGCAAATTGATATCAATTACATACTCATCCACACACACACAAACAAATTCCCTAGGTAGTATTTTTTATCTTATGACTTGTTGTTGATTTTCGTTTAAAGCTTTTAGAATAACCATGGCTTGCATTATGCTTTTAATTGTAAACTATCGGCGTACCGAAATGCTTATATAAAGATTTTGGACTCTGTGAGACAATTCTTGGATATACGATCTACTCCATTATTTATTTTCGAATTTTTATGTTGTGTACCGGTTTTTGATTTAAGAACATATAATACCGTTTCATTACACCCCATTCAATAGACTTGAAAAACATTAAACTAGAGGCATATAACAGTGTATATATGCCTCTAGTGATAACTTTTTTACAACCTCAATTCCTGTATCATCATATGATGACTTTTATGAAATATTAATAAATCTATTTTTAAAGTTTATTTGATGAAAAAACGTCACGCACAATATACTTTTAAATAATTTAATTAGAGCTTTTGGCCAGTTCTTGAAGTCAAATGAAATATATTCAGTTTAAACAAAAACTTTTAAGAATGATATTATACTATTGTATAGCTGTATAAAGGGACAAAAAACAATTGGTCAATGGCAATTGGTCACATTAATGTCATTGGAAAGGACGAATCTCAGGGGAGGTTGTCCTTGTTGCGGCAGGACTTGTCCAAGTCCTGCATAACTTTGATCGCACGCTCGCAGCATTGGTTGCTTCGGGCAATATTGATGGGCGATTCATCTCTTTCTCAGTGGGTTTCTAAGCATTTGAGACCTTTTGGGTATCCATCCAGAGCAGATGATAGTTCTTCGAAATCCTCATTGCGGAACAATTGGTTGCTAAACCAATGGCCGGCCCATGGTAAGAAATAAATGAACAGATTTTACGCAGCCTGGTTCGAGTTTCAGGCATCAGAATGAATGCAAGGAGGGCTAGAATGGCACGAGAGTTCCAGCGTGCATTGCTGATGTTAGGAATCTGCTGAAAGTTAACAAAAGGGACCTCATCTTTCTCAGTGAAGTGTCGGAAGACACGAGTAAGGTGATACAGAAATTTCATGTCGTCTCTCCAACCGCCTGTTTCTTTGATCTCAGCTTTCCCATTGATGAAAGCTGCCTTCAATTGGTCATACATGCGCACCAAGTCCTTCACAAAGAAGTACTCAATATCTGGAGATTTGGTTGAGTCGTGGAGCTCATCGTCCATGACAATACGGAGGATGCGATCGAGCACATGGTGCTGACAACTGATAAACTTGGGTCTGTGGCTCCCATTCTTTTCAAACATTTGCTGCAGCCGAATGACAACACCAGACTTCTTCCCGGTGTTGACGCTTGTCGTGTCGGCAATTATCATCAAAATTGATCCCCACAAGTTGAACTCCTGCAAGACATCCTGGAGCCCTTTTGCAATGGTTGCAGCTGTACCGTCCTTCAATTGAAGCACAGTCAATTTGATTTCCTTTGCTTCATTTTTTAGGACCACTGCTTGGTGTTCAATGCCATTGATTTTTTTACCATCGAAGTGCAAGCTCCACTTCTCCTGATGAAGTGTGCTAACCAAGTGCTGCTTCACTTCAGCAGCTCTCCTGTAGAGAGCTTTGTGGATTCCTGGCTGACTTGGGGTCCGGATCTCGATGCCCTCACCTGAAAGCTGACGGCATACCTTTGCTGCTTTATGGGTCGATAGCTTTGAGCTTGTAACAAGTCGCCTTGCAACACCAGTGGGGTTATACTTCCTTGTTCTTGTTGATGGTGCAGCCTCATCCTCCATAGAACTGTCTTCACTAGTGTCACATGAGTCCGTACCTGTTTCAGAAGAATCTAATGCTACTGAACTGGACTCAGTTGCTGAATTGGACACATCCACATCCAATGTATTCCTTCGCTTGGATGGGTGGATGGTCTGGGCACTGGCACGTTTGCCAGTAGAATAACCGACCTGGCCTTTGCTCTGCATTTGCAGTTCGTAGAGGTTCTTATCCTCTTTGCAAAGCCATTGACCTTTCACCTTGGTCACATCGAACAGTTCATCCAATGAATCAAAGTTTTGCTTTTTCCTGCAATGGTCATACTCTTGCAGGAGCTTTTCTAGTTTTGCACGGATGGCTTGATCTGATACAGGCGGGAAGTTCAATGTCGTCCTCCATAAAGCTTTCAGTTCCACAGCAATCAGACCGACCCTCTCTTTCCGTTCTTTTGCGATGGATTCAAGGGATTTGAAACGTCCCATCACGTGGCTTTTCAGGGGCATGCGGCTCCGGTCACTCAGGGGTTCTTCGTGGATTGCCACATTGCCTCTTCTTGATGGTGCTTGGAACTGGACCAAGTTCATTCTCCAGGTTTCCTTGTTCTTCTCTGTGGTAGAGAACTTTTTTAAACGGCATGCTGTTCTTTACTAAGCTATACTCCTAGGAACAGAATGTATAAAATAGAAGAATTCAGAACACTGTAGACGGTCAAGCAAAGTGGTAGAATATTATAAAACCTCACGTGAGGTTTGTCCCCTTTAAGCTTCCACCAGCCAGCACATCGTGTTCAACTGGTTTCGGATTATTCAATCCGGTTAATTCATTAAAGACACTTTGTAAATGTTTCCTTATCGTTATCGAATTTAGCCCTTATTTACGTTAAGGGTGAATTTTTCAAAGTGATTTGTGCGTGACCTTTTTTGTTAGTTCAATGAAATAAAGGTCATTTTAGGCAATTATAAGCAAAAGTTCATTCATTTGTGCTACAGGTAATCATTTTTGTGAAAAAAAGTCAAAAAGTTATTACCCTAATATACACTCAGAGAGTGAACCCTGAAACCTCCGCCGTTACGGGGTCCTTATGAGCCTTCTGAGGCGGATTCTTTACGACTGGGGCGGCGTAGAGGGACGGGGGAGTTCCCCTCGACGGAAATTCCGAGAGGAAGACGCTCCTGGCACCCGATTTACAGCACAGCGACATCGAATTGGGCAGAGTAGGCTAACTTGAAATATTTATTAGTATTTAGCTCATTTTGCATCTTAATGTCTGCACTCAGAGATACCAAAAATTTAATCACTTTTTCCTTTGGCATTTCCAACAACTCCACAAATTTCATCCGAATCCTTGTTTCATACTTTTTGATTTATCCTTTGCTGACAAACAGACCAACCCCAACCAACAAACCAACGCTAGTGAAAACTAGAGGCATATATACACTCAGAGAGTGCAAACCTCCGCCGTCACGGGGTCCTTATGAGCCTTCCGAGGCGGATTTTTCACGACTGGGGAGGCGTAGAGGGACGAGGGAGGGTTCCCCTCGACGGAAATTCCGAGAGGAAGACGCTCCCGGCACCCGATTTTACAGCACAGCGACATCTATTGGCGAGTAGGCTAACTTGAAATATTTATTAGTATTTAGCTCATTTTGCATCTTAA
>CP045896.1:6623499-6641857 GCA_013387185.1 Caligus rogercresseyi
ATTTTAGTGACACTCATGCGAATAATGCACAACTAAGACAGTTAAAATCATAAGCCATACAGAGTACATTGCTAAACAAACATTTGAATCGTATTTTTATTTTTGATAGAGTGAATGTTGTTGAATTATTAATTTATGCACTTTGACTGCTCAAATAATAACAACAATAATTCCTGCCCCTTTTATTTACTGTTTATTTACTCATTGAAATCAATAATATATATCATTGTTAGTTAATTTATAAAGCTAAATCCTTGTTGATTTCCATTTACCCAAGATGGCTCTTGTGAGGATACCTCCTATACGATGACGTCAATAACTAATGTCCTTCACCATTGACGTCACGGGAGCCCCATGTGCTGACCCCGACCTGATCTCTCTCTCTCTCTTCTAAGTATTGAAATAAAGTATCTTATCTATATAATGTTCTATGAGTTATTCGGCATCCGTGAAAACCCCACAGCTCTCATTAGGTTTCTTTGGTTGAGATGTTTATTTATTTGCTACACAATCCATACAGTGTAAAAATAACAATACACTAGAAAGTAGGAGAAAGTTGATTTTTTAAATATTGACATATCCAGTTATTCTATAGGTCGGATCAACTGGTACTCTGGTAAAAAACAAAACATAGATCCATTGAGTGCAAGGCAGCCAAAAAATTCAAAAAGATAATTTAAAAACTATCAAATTATTTAAAAACTTTTTTAGGTCAAGAAAATAAAAAAATTAGCACAACCATATTTTGTATGCATAAAATTAATTGAGTACATTTCAATATGGTTTTATAAAATAGGAGCGACATTCGTGATTTTTTATCGCATAAATAGAATAACTTTTGGATAGAAATATGTATTGAATTCAATTCGAAATTAGATTATTAATATATTATTTTAATTATTGTAATTTAAAAGAAAATATCGATGTGAATACAAAAAAACATTTTCCTTTTAAGTATCCATTTCCACAGGATTAGCTAATTTTATTTCCGAGGGCCACTATGAATGCAAATTAATTTAAAAATTAAAAAAAATAGAATAGCAAAAAATGGTTAATTTTGTCCTTACCACATACATGCTTATAATATCTCTAACTTCCTTTTCTTTATATTATGAATTTTAGGTAAAATAGAAGTTCATTTAGCAACATTCAGTAACATGCCACTAAGGGGTCTGGTTGAATATTTGAACATTTAAAGTATATTTCCTTTTATTCCTTTTTCTTTCCGCCAATTGAAAAGCCTAACCATCAATTGACGTTGCTTTCTAGGACATATTTTTAGTTACTGTGAATATATATTTTTAAAATACTCAATTGAAGTGTTTTCTTCTTTGTTTTTCTTTCCAAAATAATATCTATCAAGAATTTTAAAAACTCTATATATTAGGAGACAGTTTCAACGTACTTTACTATGAATATATACAAATAAAACACTCCGTTCACTTAAAGATTAATTAATCGGCTATGAATAATTTGAGGGCCATTAATAGTGAGCAATTGAAGAAGCCCTTAGCAAGAAGAATCTGAGAGGAGGAGGAGACCTTAACTCGCGTCGCAGCGATTGCTGAAAGAAAAGCTTCATCGTGAGGCCATATAACTACATATATTGAAGACTATTAGACGACGCTTCTCTTAAGACGTTTCGTGTACTCAGTACTTAAGAGTAACATAGCAAAAACTTGTAACTTGAGTGCATCATTCTTTACGATCAGAGCTATAAAGGCTGACAGTAAAAATTATGCACTTAATTCTGATGACGCTTCCAGTTAAAAGAATGAATGATGATATCAACGCCGTTTTTAACTTAAAATGAACTTGCTTTAAAAAAATATTACAGCCATAATAGAGGTTCATAATGGCTACAAAAGCAAGAGTGACAAATTGTACATTTTCACTAACGACTGTCAATCCTACAAGTAAATATGTAAGGATCACATTATGGTAGTTCTCACAAATTCCCAAATACCTGCAATTTATTCAGTTGGTAACATCATGTACTTTTTCTCCTATTTGCTTCGATAGAATTGCACTATCCGACTGGATATAAATAAGTACACACACACTAGTGTTAAAGTGAGTCCCTTCAACTCATCAGTGAGGTGGATCAAAATGTGTCTTCCCCTCTCGGGATTCGAACCCTGCACCCTCAGCATTGAGAGTTGAACACGCCTGAACGAACTGAGCCTCTCTTTTCTATAGGTAGTCTCAGATCCATTTATCGTCGGATGTGATGACGTAAGAACAAAATAATATTTTCTTTGAGTAAATAAATATTTTTTGAGAAAGTCGAGGAATTGTGCTTATTTTGTATTTTTTTTTTTTTACTTTTTAGGAATTGTGCTTATTTACTGCGTCCCAATAAATTGAAAGACATTTTCATTTGGACTACATTCGAAGTTAAGGATAAGAAATTATGATTGAAAAGAACACATTTGTACATGTCTCAAAAAGTATATATCAAGCCATCCAAACTCCATGAAACCCTATTTATGGATGCAGTTGCACTCAAAGGACAAAAAAAATATCATAGGAGAATGTTTTTTTTACATAAGTGATGTTGTTGCTCAAGAAAACCAATTTATTTTCAAATTTTTATTACGTTATTGCTTTTGAATGCTTGAAATATGAATATAAGATGTAGGTTGTGAAACAAACTAAATTGTCTTTTAGTTAGGTGCACAAAAAAATAAAAAATAGCGGAAGACATTATCTACAATAATGTAGAATTTTAAGAATTGCGAGTAATGTAATTTTAAAGCTCTAATTCTATGTTAGTATATTTTAGTACGCATGTCAATTGAGATTTTTTGAATTGTATTTTATTGTTGAAAAATAGTGCTTTTAGTTCAACACCTAAGATAAAATTAAAATTAAAATATTTACTTATGTTATTTTTTCATACATTATCTTAGGTTTTTTATGTATTCGGTTGTACATATCATAAAATTGAACTGTTGAATAAAAAAATGCTGTCTTGTATTTAAATAATTGTCAGCTGATGAGGTCATGTTATTTTTCAACCTTATTTTTGAGTATTGTAACATCATAACCACCAAGGAAATGCAAGTTGAAAATAATCTCTAAGGAGGCAATTATAAATCAGTTAAAGATATTTTTTGTTCTTTTTTTAACCACCATAAAATAACAAAAAATGGGGTTATTAATTACCCCCTTCCACCCCATAAAGATATACTTCCAGACATCTTCAAAGAGGATTCTGATACATTTAACCATTAATTTACGAAATATATGTTCTTTGTGTTAATGGAAAATGAATGAAATTTGTTGCTATTTGTAAAGGATGAAGAGATCAATTAAAAATAGATTCAAATAATAATAATAAGGCTGAAAGGTTTCATTGACCGAAATAAGTAATAATGTCTTTAAAATGAAGAACGGTTAATAAGTCTTCAATTTCAAGGCTCGAATTACTGCTATCAAAGAAAAATTATATTCTTAAGAATGCATATGAAATTATGCATCATTAATATTAAAGCTATGTTTATTTCCAATAGAATGTAATTCCAAGAAAAACCCACAAAAATCGTAAATGACGTTATGAAAATAAAAATAGGGTTTGTCTTTTAAAGCGGATTGACATTGAGGTGATATCTTTAATATATATTCATTCATCGATAATTTTTTGCCTATTTGGTTCCATACGAAGGCGCCCCAAACACTCTGCCCATTCATCACTCCATATAAAAATGCGCTGAATTAAAATGGCGTATCACTTTCACCCTAACCATTGATCCAAAAGGCCATTTTCCGACCTCTCTATTGTTGTTGATATTGACATGCTAGTTTATTTTTATTATATAGATATTAAACGTATCATTTTAGCTATTCATCATTCAAAAAAATAAAAAAATATAGCTCCATCAGAACAATGTTTCACGTAATAAAAAAATGAGTATGTCCATAAGTGCAATTATTGCTGTGAGAACAGGCTTACAAGTCAAAACTATAAGTTAACCGAGGCCGTTGATATTCAATCCTAATCCATGGATCCATTTAACGGTAAGTGTTTAACAAGGGCTCTTTTTTCTAAGGTCAGTGATTATTATTTTTATGACTGAGTGACTCCCCGTTCACTCTTCAAATGACGGATCCTTTCTCCTTCTCAGAAGGAGGGTCATATATAACCAAGTCCGGGTTTATATCAGTTCAGGTCAGGCAGTTCATCAGCATGGTAGATACGGCACAAACAAAGTATTGATAATGACAATGCGCCTTTCTTATTGCTCTTGTATTTCAAAACTGAAAAATATATATATAAAGAATATCGAGACATAAACAATTGCCTTTTTATACCATGTGACGTCACGTCAAATAGCTTCATACATAGGGATTTTATACACCAGATAACAATTTCCTATTTCAATATGAATGGATCTAAAATGTATTTATTTATAGAAGGGTTTTCTTCTTACACTGAGATGATGTGGTCCGGGTCCAGGATGTCCGTAGTATGGAGGAACGGGTGGTCCGCCGATGAGGCCCGGAGGTACAGAGTGTCTTCCTCCCGGCATTCCGGGCGGAGGGATCCCGGGCAGGCCCGCAGCACTGCCTGCCCCGCTGGAGCTATCGTCTGAGTCGTAGCCACCGTAATCACTTCGGAGTAGGTTCTCACTTTGCATTTTACCCTTGAGACACGTGATGTAGCGATTACAAAAGTCTTTACAGAGTTCTTGAACTTTTTCTAATTCTAACATATGTATTCGGAGGACTTGAATTGCCTTAATCATCTGTAATGGAGGAGGATTATTAAAGGTAGGTGCTTTTGAGAGGCTCAATATTATTTATTGTCATTCTTACAAGGTCATTGACTTCGTGATCTTCCGTGAAGAAGGGCTTCCGCTCCCGATCCTGGTGCTGAACGAAAGCCTGAATGTCCAAGTTAAAACTCTCAGTGGACGGACATTCCGAGGATTGGGTGGCTAATTCACACTTTTCGAATAATAATGCGAGTAAAGGAAAGAGAGGATGTCTGAAATGAGAAAACAGGGGTCAGAGGTCACACCATAGCTTATATAAATTTACATTTGTGACCACTCAGCTTGGGAGCAAGTCGTTTTTGAAAAGGAAAAATAATTCACCCTACATTGACACTTTTGTATTAAACATATTTTATATCTTGAATAAATCATTGTGAATGAATATTATGTAGATATTATGGCTACACTTCAAAGAAATAAATCAGTATGAAAAAGATTGACTTTAATTTGAAAGACTATAAGAGCGGGTACGATTATAATTGGATAAGGAAACCAAAAAGTGATATATGAACTAGATGCATTTATTGGCTCAAAATTGATTAATATTGTCCCATTTAAATTGTGTATCTTTATGTAAAGCAAAATATTTGATCCTCTTTAATGTGAAGTCATAACTCGATACTCTATTTTTTTAATTTCATAATAGAAAATATAATTGCTTTGTTAAGACAACATCTATTAATTAACATCTATAAATTGGAAATATACAATAACCACTTATATTTCATTTTTGTGATTCCTAAATCAATATAATTTACAGATTATGGTATACGAGAAGCCCCATTTGACCTCTAAAATGTGAATCTATAGCCTAATCGATCATTCAAACCATTGATAACCTGTCACTGATAAGTAAACTAAAATATAGTTTGATTGGCTATTTTTATAATTGTTTGTTGTTGCTCTAAATAAAAATTCAGATACTTAAAAAAATTCATTCTGGCCCTTGTTAAAGTTTGGTCTCTTTATTTGTACTAAAGATTGATTCTCATAGCACTATTGAAATATATATATATATACCTATATATATAAAGCAATTGGCCAATTTATTACCTTCGCCGAAGGAGGTATTGTTTTCACTGGCGTTGGTTTGTTTGTTTGTTGGTTTGTTGTTTGTTGGTTTGTTAGTTTGTTGGTTTGTTTGTCAGCAGGATAACTCAAAAAGTACCGAACGGATTCGGATGAAACTTTGTGGAGTTGTTAGAAGTGCCAAAAGGAACAAGTGATTAAATTTTAGCATCTCTGAATGCAGAATTAAGATGCAAAATGAGCTAAATACTAATAAATATTTCAAGTTAGCCTACTCTGCCAATAGATGTCGCTGTGCTGTGAAATCGGGTGCCGGGAGCGTCTTCCTCTCGGAATTTCCGTCGAGGGGAACCCTCCCCGTCCCTCTACGCCGCCCAGTCGTGAAAAATTCACCTCGGAAGGCTCATAAGGACCCCGTGACGGCGGAGGTTTGCACTCTCTGAGTGTATATATGCCTCTAGTTTTATATGCAACCATCAAAATGCAGTTAAAGTATTTTCGTATTGAATTTTTTTTGTATATTAAATTTATATATTAATTATTTCTTTATTAGAGATGTTCCTTGATTTATAGGATAAATGTATGAGCCTATATCTGACCCATAGATCAATTAATTAGCATTGACTTTAAAATATCATATTTATTCTTAATACTTCATTTTTTGCACAAATTAGCCATATGAATTTATTTATTATTATTACAATTAATTTTAAATATTATCATATTTACCTTTTTTTGAATTACGATTCATATGGAAAAAATATTGGTCTAAATTTGATTAATCTGGCACAATTTTTATCCAAATAATCTGTATAGGGATTGACCTAAAATAATCTATTATCGACCGGTATCTACATATTCTGCAAATTTTCGATCATTTGTGTTTATGAATTTAATTAGAGCAACTTTTTACCAAAAAATCATTTAATCTATGTTCTTTTTTTAATTGCAAAACTAGATAAATACATTATTGAGGAGGGGAAAACACTGCAGTTTTCTTATAAATTGCTTTTTAGTTTTGATCTTCATTGTTTGAATATTGAATATTTTTCAATCTCTAAAAAAAGTGTAGCTGATTTCTTACTTGTATATTAAGCGTTTGTCCGCCTCAAACTGCGCGGTTTCGTCGGAAGTCATGTATTGCTGGCTGGCGGCAGAGATCATTGCCGAGCTGCTGGAAGGGTTGGATGAGGCAGCGACGGCCTCGGGTATGGATGAAGAGGAGCTCGGGGGTGAGACGGGTGGAGGCTCGTCCTCGCTGCCGGCGCAGGAAGCCGGGGGCAAATGTGGATGACTGTGCTGAGAGCCGCCTAAGCTGCTGTGATGCTGCACGGGGGATCGGCCATTGGACCGCTTGCTTGCAGAAGAAGAGGAGGAAGAGCTGTAAAGGGAAGCCGCAGGATTGACTAAGGCGGCCATGTCCGTTCTTTGCATTTCACAAGAAGGAAGGAAGGAAATAAAGTTAAACCGTTAAGCGAGCTATTATGCTAGTCGCCAATCATCCTAAATCGACGACGACTATATCCCCTCTAAAAAGATAACTCTTCGCTTGCTTTGTAACCTATAAAAGACATGAAAGAGACTTTAAAGACAGGAGACAAATTGAATTATTTAATATATAGCCATCATCATCATCATTATTATGAACATCATTAAGCAAATATCAAAAAGCTGTTCACATAAGCGTCTAACTGGTTGTAGAGTGTTACTATTATTATTTCCTACAATCAAAGGGGGCTCGTGTCAAGAGCGGAAAAAAAATGCCTAATGAGAGAAACATGAGGTCCGACCTCATTTGTAAATGCGGTTTTGAATCATTATGAAGAACCGCCTGATTTAAAATCAGAGAGGAAGGAGAAGAAATCAAGACTTGCATCAGTAACAACAACAACACCACATTGAAATTTTGTTGTTCTTTTCCTCTTGTTGTTAACCAACCTGCCCATTAAGTTAATCATTGTTTTTTGAACTCTCCCATCTCTGCTTGAGACTATGTGTGTGTGTGTGTGTGAGTCTGTGTGGGGTGGGACCCTGATGATCAAAGAACCCATAAATTAAATTCGATGCTGTTGTTATTCTCCTTCTTTTTGAACTGTCTTATATGCTGCCACTTATGTAATCAGGCGCTCTCCTCCTGCCTCTCAAACTTGCTCCTACCAACCTCCTCCAAAGAGGTGCGGGTGCGGCCATTTGCAATATATATAAAAGAGCCTCCAATCCAAAGTATTATCATCATCATTATTACTACTCTTTATTATGGCTCTAATTCTTCTTATAAAGAAACCACAAATATACTTATTTTTCGTCTTCTTCTTCTTGTTATTATTATCTAATTAATTACCTCATAGAAGCAGTCGTTTTTGGTCGAAATTAATGACTTTTGTCTTCCTTTATGGATATTACGTGCAAAAAACACACACACACACATAAACTCTGCATTTTTTAAATAGCGCTTTCTTCCTCAATGCAAAAAAGTATGAAGAATTTCTCAAGTTTGTTTTTTGAGAGTTATCTGGGTTTGTTGTCCAATAAGGGGGGGGGGGGGGGGATTGCATTTATGAAATGTCCAGGACAAATTTATCAAATTTTTGAGTGCAAATAGTGTATATTGTAGGGGGGACAAGGTAAGGAAAAAACAACAGAGACAGTGTTGCATGGGGTGGACCAAGGTGAATAAATATCTCCTATTTTTTTTTGTTAATTCGATGGAATGTGTGTTTCTCTATTGGGGAGATGTTGCTGCTTTGAGGGACCATGAAATATGCATTGAATTGGCATACTTTCCCTATAAATCTCTTTATAAAACTTGAATTCTACAAATGACTTGCAATATCACATTGCAACAAAATTACTTTTGAACAAAAAATAGTTCAATTTAGTACACTTGATTGTATTAATCGACCAAAATGCATACCCGTGTCGGTATATATACTTTCTATATCAGACGGGACTCGGATTTTCAAGTAGCTAACAATTTCTGATTATATAAAAAACTACTTTCGAAACAAAATGAACTTAGTACAGAACCGGTATTGTTTTAAGCGGCTATGATTTATGCATTGAATGGGCATAAATACTTTTTTTTAAATCGGAGCAAGAACTCGGATCTTCGAATAACTCATAATTTAGTTCAATTTAGAGTATATTACTTTTTCAACGACTATCACAATTGTATTGAGTTGGCCTATATATTTATTTAAAAATCAGAGCCGAAACTCAGATATTCGAATAGCTCACAATTGTATATCTTATAAAAACTATTTGGGCTAAGAAAATGAATTTACTTAAACCTACAGTGAGAGTCTGCTTTAAATGACAAGTATAAATGCATTAGGTTGGCAGATATATATATATATAATCAAGGACTGTGATCACAATAGCAGATCCTATAAAAACATAATTGACGACAAAAATAAATTTAGTACAGTCTACATCGTGTTATGTTGCATGCAACCATGAATTATGAATTGATACTTTTTTCAAATCATAGCCGAGACTCGAATCTTAGAATATCTTCCATATGTAAAAAACCACTTCCACAACAAAAATAAATTTGAATAAATCAACGGTTGATACTCGAATCCTAAAATACCTCACAATTACAGATCTTATAAAAACTACTTCCACAGCAAAGAAATATATTTTTTTAAACCAACGGCCTGCTACCGTTTCAAGCGACGTTGCAATAACCATTGAGTTGACATAACAACTTTTTTAAATCAGAGTCAGGACTCACTTGTAATATATTATCTTCGATAGTTCAGAGCTGAAGGTCGCAACATATATTAATTTTAGTTAGGGAGTCCCATATTTCCATTGGAGCGTGTTTTAAATATTTATATGTTGAGGGTTCTACTTCTATCCAGATGAGTCGTCCAATAATGGTTAACACCACTAAAAAAATGCTGGGTTTGATAAATGAAGGAATACTTTGTATTTTTTAAGAAGGATAAACTTTAAAAATATGACTTTTTGCCGCGGTATTCAGATATACGTTGTTATGTACGGAATGGATACATATTATGGTTACATAACCGATTGTATCCATTACTTTAGGCTCCTAAATACTTCTTGAGTGCCAAATATATCAATGATGCATTGTAGTCATCACAAATATATGCTTGAAGCCATATAAATCTTCCGTCTCTTTCATTTTTATTGGTGTATTTTAGTATTAAAAAATTAATCCCCTTTTCATCCATCTTGAAACTTTTTAAGATTGGTATCATTTTGTTTTTGAATATTTAGTAATATTTAAAATTATGAACATAACTGAATGTTCTGAACTTTGCCTTGTGGTTAGAATGGTTTGGTAGTTAAGATTAAGAAATAAACTTGAATACTATTTATTCACATTAAATTTTTTTTCCAAACTTTGTATAAGATTAATCAATCAGCATATACACTTTGACATTCATTTGATGTCATCAGAGGACTCATAGTAAACAAAATAATCATCAATGCAAAGAAGTGTAACGCTTGATGGCATGATTTTTCGCTTAAAAAACGAAGAAACTGACTTCGCGCTATCCTTTTTCGTTTTGACGTAGTCGCATGTCTATTTCAAAAATACTTGATACTTTTTGTGATCGCCTTTTTCTAGCCCCATTAGATCTGAATCGTATCAGATTGTCTTTGTGGTTTAATGAGCCATGGGAGTATCATGGTGCATTTTTTAAGGACAAATAAGATTGCTGTTGAAGTAGCTTCTGACAAAATCTGCTCACATGTTATTAATGTCTTGAATGTCTAAAATGAATTCATTTTTTCACTAGAGGCAGATACAATTTTCTAGGGCAATGAATTGGTTTACGAAACAATGTAACTCCATACGAATATTTGTATTTTTTAAAATTACTTTTGTTGACTTTTTCAACATATTCAAATCAACACAATGTTATTTTTGGCTTACACGTCCCGTTCGTTATAAGCTAAAAAAACCGATTGAAGGAGTTACTTAGTGATTTGCTAACTTTATGGACTAGTTCTTAGCAGCTCGATATATTGTCTAACTGCAATATGTAGAGTCCAGAAACAAACCAAAAAGCGTATTTTATTGGCACTTTTTAAAATTCCGAAGATGATTGCCATTTTAGCGTAGTGTGAGCTCAATACGGATCTTATATTGTATTTACATTTATTCATTATGCTTTATTCTCTTTTTTTTCTCTCACATCTGTATGCCGTTAAGAGCAATTTAATTGCAGTTAGGTGAATATTACTTTAAATTAGCACTCTTTCACATGCTTTAAAATGTTATAAGGTCCAAGATGATCTTTCTTCTTCTATGGTTGCCTCGATGCAAAAAATAATACCAGATTAAAGACTTCTTGAGGGGAGAAGAATGGAAGGGAAATGAATAGAGCAGTAAAAGGCATAAAAATCATTTTACGGGTTTCTTAAGTGGCCGTAAAAAGTAGGGGGGGGGGGGATACACGGAGGAGGTGGGGAGGAATGGCTTCATTTGGAAGGAAACGTCTATTTCTTGATTGAGTAACCGTGTTTAAAGTGCTCCCGCGCGTGCCACCAACATAATATCCGGCAACTCATAATAAATCCGGTTTTCCCTTCATCTCACACATGACTGAGCTGCATAATAAATGCAAGAATCTGTTTTCAACAGACTTCTTAAAGAGACTTTGATTTATGGAACTCCAGGCGCAGATGACGAAGGCAGTTTAACGATGGGAAAAAGACTACTTTTGCAAGCCAAAAAAACAACACTTACTTATCAAATAAGATGATGAATAAACAACGCTGCTCTTCTTAGTTCATGATGATCACAAATTATGATTCACTTCACAAAACGTTTTTGAGTAGATGGATCACAGTTGAGTCTATAAGAGTCAAGGAGAGTAATTAATCACGTGTGTGTTTATAACGCAAGAGGACCACACAGCAGCCTCGGTGCCTCTAATGCTAAATTTAAACTAATAATTTAGCGGTCTCTCGAAATTGTTTTTTTATTTTTTTTCCACGACGATTTTTGTCGTCAAAAAAATTACTTGACGACGCCGCCGAAAAATCATTCTGTTCCATAAAGAAGAAAAAGAAGGAAGAATCATATAAATACATACTACTACAGTAGTAGGAACTAGTAGTAATAGTACTCACTGGTGTGCTTTCAATGAGCTATGAAGGGCACAGGCGTCTCTTTCTACCTCTCCCTACACTCTGTCTCTCTGTGTAGGGAAGGAGAGTAGTAGATGGGCAAGCCTGCGCCTTAGGAATGACGGAGCGGGCGCTCCTTGTCCGAGCGTGAGTTCCCCCCCCCCCTTTCATACTCAAAAAGACAACAACACTAACAACCATTTTGATAGAAATAAACACACACACACACACGCTCACGCATTGAGCTTACAAACAGACATACAAACATCTAAAGTGATGATTATGGTGGTCATAATACTAATAATAATAATTGATATGGGAGTTAAGAGAGTTAAAATGTTTCCTCTCTGTATAGATGGACATTTGTGTATCCTTATTCTTTGAATATATGTAGAAGGGGCCTGTAAGCTGATGGATTTCGGCCTGAGTCTTATAGATACTTAGATTTATAAACATTGAAATTTCTCTATGTATTTATTCTTAAATGTAGATCTTTAATAAGTTCATCATTAAGTGAGTTTAATTGTTGTTAAACGTTTGATGTTATATTTGATTTAAGAGTCAGATGTTGATTAGAGGGAGACCCTTATCATGCTACATGTAAACTATAGGACTTTTAGAAACTAAAGTCATAATTCAATTTCTAAACAATGATGTTTTCCTTTAGGATATTTTTTCCAAAGTTGATTCCTTTGAGTTTTAGTTGAATATATTTGACGTGTCTTTATTTTAATACATAGAGAGGACTTGTATTGGATGAGACAATTGAGTATTCTTACTTGTGGGTACTTGCAACATAATTTAGCCTTTGATAATCTTATGGGCACCTTTGTTTGATGATGATATTGTTTGTTCAATAGCCAGTTGATGAAGATCAATTCCGAGTGTCCACATTTGAAGTCTAAAAAGATTACTTTTTACAGTTGAACAACTGTTAGCGAACCCCAAAGATTTTGAAGAAACAAAAGGATTTAATTTATTAAGCTTTACGGACTCGACATTTATGCATATATAACATAGTTTTCTGTTTTATTCAGACATGCTTTACATTTGAAAAATGCATTAATAATGTTATGGTCTTTTTTAACAATTGCAATTGATCTTTCACACAATTCTTAGTTTCTTAATTCAAGTTGAAAGATATAGATTCCTAAAGAATCTAAAAATATCATATTTTTATTTATTACAAAAAAACAACTTTTTTAGACCTCTACTAACAATGAATTATATAGGGTAACATTAATCTAACCTTCACATTGTCTAATTATTCCAACAAATTAAAATACACTTGTATGTACTATATACAAGTTAGCAACACAATCATTTACTTGTCAAAGTGTTTACTTTGCTAATATTGTCTTTCACAAATTTTATTTCAATTCTTAGTTTGTATATGAAATCCTTCAAATTTTCAGCCAAAAACTACTTTTCAATACTTTTTTTCTACATTTTAGAGACAACTTTGTTTGGATATAGATATATTTGTGAAAAAAACTATTTAACATCTATATTTGCCAAAATATAGTTTAAAATTAGGCCTAAATTATATTTCTTTATATATCATCGTCCAATCTTTAGCAGGCATTAAATAAATAAAACAAATTCAGAGAACACATCTGATTGAGTTTATGTTATTTTTAAAGCCCTTGCTAGACATCAACTTTACATGATTGCTATTTTTATATTGATGGTCTAAGGAAGGATATTAGCTGTGCTTCCAATAAAGCATACACATACATTTATGTCTAAATTCGACAACTTTTCAATGCCATATTTAGTTAGTTTTGTATATGTTGTATTATTTAGAGACTTTTTCATCAAATATATATATATATATATATTGGCGGATGCTTAGCCTATCCTTACAGGATGCTACGTAAAGAGAAATATTCCATAAAGTATACTGAAAGAGTCATATATATATATATATATATATATAAGTTTTAATGCAGTGATAATGCAGTTAGGGGATATATAGCAAGACTTGCCCAAAATAAGCATAAAATATGCATCATAATCCTCTCAAAACGATGGTTCCAACGTCATAATTGAGTTTGAAATATGAATACGCAGGAAAAATTAGACGCAAATTGCATCGTTTATTCAAATTATGACATCTTTCCTTCGATCTTCCATTAGAAATATACTATGTACATAATGCGAAAATAATGTTTATTTTAGTCTCATGTTTTTTAATACATAAGTAAATTCTCTATTGAATACATAGATACACTTTTGAAGAGCCGTGAAACAAGTTGATTATTCAGAGTATTCTTTTATGCTCCTGTTCCGAAATTCTACATCATTTTATTAGATGGAGGCTAGGAAATTTTTGGGAGTAAATCATATCATTGACAAAATCATATCATATATATATATACATATATTATAATGTCATATATTTTAAACCACTTCAGAGGGGAGCCAAAAGTCATAGGTATTCCCCTGGCTCCTTGTGCGTAAAATTCCTCAAAAGGACAAAATATCAAACGATGCTTTGAACCCAAAAATTTATGAAAATATTTGATTTTCCTAAAGAGTGGGAGAAGAGGATTTATCTTTCTTGAGGTGAATCAATGATGGCAAGAAGTTTACTTCTCAGCTGCAAATACCTGCAAATTTAATCCGTTTCATAAACCATTGCAAATTTTGTGTACGATTGTACAACGATATTAACACGCGATTTACGACTGTCCTGTTTTGAACATCCTGAAAGAATAACTTCAACTAAATGCATCGAACATTGTGGACTTCGAGATGGAATTTCTGGGGGGGGGGGGGGGGTAATATCTAAGTCGTTTTCCGTTGAGATCGAACTTGACCAACGTAGAAAGAGCAATCAGTGCTGCAATAAGTAATTGCAAAGCCTATATACCCCTGAAGCTAACTGGAGAGGAGATAATCGATAAAAGCAAGCTGCGAGCAATCCTAATATCGGCGGCAGCTCGGTACACAGCTTTTGCTCTAAAGATTCCGACTCTCGGTGGAGGATATTGGGATAACGCGTCCGGACTCGTCAATTACTTACCGTCAACTTCTCTGCACTACGCCAAGACCATCAGAATAATTATTAAAAATTATAAGAAATTTAAAAAATCTTAGTTTTTACCATATGAAATTGTGTATTGTGTTTTCTACGTTTTAAGATATAAATGTCAATAGAATTTTAAGGTCTTACGGAGTATTTTAAGTTTAAACTTTGATTTTTCTGTATGTCTCCCCTTATTTATATCTATTTTTATTTACATTATTGTATTATATGAATAAATAAAGACCTTTGCCATGAAAAAGCCCGTTTGACCATACGAACCAAACACTGTAATAATTGAAGCTGGCATTCTAAGCAATTATTCTAATATAATGTTGAATGAACAACTTTTATTGTTCCTAACCGATTCTATACCACTTTGTCCTCCAAAACAGCCCGGCTATCTCATTCAGTTCAAATTATGAAAAGGTGTTTATGAGGGAATAAAAATATAAAATGGTATAACAACAAGTTAGAAGACTCACATAAGAAGTACCAATTAAAGAATATAGGATACCCACCATTTAATTCCCATGGTGTTTTTTTTGTTATAAGCGTTGAAATAACTTTTTTGTCGTATCATGAATTGTTGGGCTTAAAATTGTCATCTTTTGATCTTAATATTGTCCAGTGGCTAGTTAAAATGTCCCCATAAACAGTATAACGAACTTAAGCGCTCTTTCTAGATGATAGATTATAGGTATATTCTGAGTACTTGTGTTGTAACACAGATACCCCATTGTGTGGTTGTGTTCTTTACGTTAGTGTCTATTGTTTGTATGTACTATTGTAATCGGCAATAAATTTCTAACTAACTATTCTGAGTACTTTTTTATTATTTAAGCATAAGTAGATTATTCTTATATATATATATATATAATATATATATATCAGGAAACGACCGGTACACCTCCGGGTCCGGCTGTTTTTTGAGCGTCCGGTGTTTTTAGACACCGGGTTGGGACATAAATATTTTCTTTCGTTTGTCATTCATAAAGTGACGACGTTTTTTTAGAAAGGAATTTTCGAAATATTGTTTAAAAAAAGTCATCACTTTTGGAAATTTATTTCTAAAAAAACGTCGTCACTTCAAAATATCGAAGGAACGAAAATATATATTAAGTCTCGGCCCGGTTTTGGTCCGGCCCGGCTTGAAAAAAAGGTGTCCGGTCGTTTCCTGCGAAAAAATAATATATGGTCGTATTATATATATATATATATATATATATATATATATATACATACATAGTATATCGAGCAATTTTTACAATCATAATTAAATCAAGAGTCCCAAAGTGTTCACCTGACTTATGACTTATAGTGTTATCTCTATGTTGACATAAATTGTCGAACAAAGCATCAAACTTCCAACCAAGAATGCGAGAGATTTGTCCCAACTAAGCTTTTACCATTTGGTTTGTTCCAAGTAGTTGATAAAAACACATAGACTCAGGGATGGAACAAAATATATTTAAGGATTATGAAAATCTACCGACCCAGGGAACCCAGTTCAACCACGATTCTGAAGTGATTTTACATTACATATTGATGTAAATAGAGACCAACGTAAATATAACATTATATATTTGTACGAGAATGGAAGTGGTGAAAGGCAAGGAATACAGACAAGGCTCTTAATTCATAAAGAATGGAAAGAAAATCATCCTGCTAAAGCCTATTGAACTATAATATTTTTTTCAGCCTCCATACATGTACATAGTTCGATTGATTCTGTTAAAAAATACACTTATCATGATTTTTGCCTACACTGACAGGAGTCTGTTTTAAAGCTTAGGTTGGATTTATAACCAGCTGCAATGGATCTATTTAGGAATTAATATTCATTTGGATAATATTGAGAGAAGTCAGGAAAATGGAAGAAACGCAAGTCATGTAGCTTTACCAAAGGAATTTTTTACTTTTTATTTATTCAAAAGTGCTTTTATGAATTATAATCCTTAGTTTTCCTAGCTAATTATGGTACACCCTAATACTTAATTCCTAGAAGGTTTTTTTTCAATTTTTCCCCCAGGAGTAGATCCTGTTAAGCTTCTCATAGGGTAACGGAAACTGCATTTTAATGCAGCAACCCGTAGAAGTTATTTCGTATGTAATGTTTAGATGGTTTAGTATAGGAAAGTAATACTATCAGGAGTTCCGACGCCAGAGAATCACCGTTGTAAGGACATGCACTTTTCCAAGGGAGGCTATTACATAATAAAGAACGTGGGTTAAGATACTCCAGTCCATCCGGGGGAGGAGAAGGCCACAAACACCTATTTGGGGAGGTAGAGTCCCTGCTACTTCGTAGCCATTTAAACATTGATTTTGAATAGTAGAGGTTGCTTTAATAAATAAGATATTTTTGTTCATATTTATTTTAATGTTTAATAATTTACACAAATATAATATATAAGTTATGTTCTAGTGGACCTTTGCAAAATATAGAAAAGTTTTTCAAATTATAAAAGGCACGAGAAAAAGGGCAACACAGTTCGAACAGTGGAATTGAACCTCACATTTACTCGGTGGAAGCTATTCATTAAGAGATTTTTAAGGTGTTTTGTACGGAAATACTTTTTTCCATAAATAAATATCAAAAATATCTCTATGAACCACTTGGCCTCCTGTTCATTTTCAACACACCTATGAAAGTGTATCAGGGTAATAGGCAGAGCTTGGACTACCCGTTGATAATTAGTAGTTCCGGCGATGTATTTTTTATTGAAACCGATCACTTTTAGTTTAACAACTACCCGATGCTGCTTACAACTACATGATTTTGACAATGGGTAGGGATATATTCTTATCAGAATTATGATTTCTCGAACTGAATTACGACCCTTCGCATAGGTATATTAAAAAAAATTAATCTACGGATATCTATTGAAGATAACTTTCTACCAAAATCGGCTTGGCGGTGATAGACTCTTTCATTCGAATCTCAGCTCTGGTAAATTCCCTTTTTCGACCTGCCCCGAATATTTGCAAATAAGGTATCGGCTACTGGAGTCGGCTACGTATATTAATAAATAATGAATAAACACGTACTTATCTTCCCTTGACCCTTCAATCTCTGATCACAAACTTGGGCTGTTCTGTCTCTCAAAAGAAGCCAAACACACATAAAGAACCATCTTTCCTTCTGCATTTTCCGATGCATTCTAGAGCCTTCTGCATTTATTGCGCCTGGTATTTTTTTCTCTCTTAATTGATTGAATAACATAGGCTTCTTTTTTTACTCTCATGAAACAATGATTTCCAAAGCAATTTTATTCTCTGATGAATTTATGACTTTTAGGTTCTATATTTTTTTCCTTTCTTTTCTCTTCTTATTGTGCAGATATTTTTAAATAATAATATAATATTAATGGTAAAACGTCTGGTTCCTATTTTCTATGACCGACTCTTC
>CP045896.1:6641957-6713610 GCA_013387185.1 Caligus rogercresseyi
TAAAAAAGAAGAGGAGATGGTGGTGATTATTTTAAAAACACTCAACCATAAAAACACACACATGAGAAAAGAAAAAGGACTTTTTATAATAAGAAATCCAACAAAAATAAATGTTTATAAAACTCCTTGAGAAATTAGATGTACATCAAAGTACATAAAAGCCTGACACCCATTGGTATTTGCACTTGGGTCATCCACTTAAACCAGAGGGATAACGATACGACCCATTTTAATTCAGAAAAAACCCGATAATATTTTATGATTTGTGCTGATACGTAGTGTATATAGAAAAGTTAACTTGGATCGCCTTTATCAGAATTCTGATTTTACTAAAATAAAATTATGAAACTCTTCATAAAAAGATTGACTTCCATTAAAAGCAGGTAAAATTATGCCTTAACAACTACTCATTAATTTAGGTCATTGAGAATATATAGTACCGAAGGAGCGATTCGTAGTGCTGAATATAGGGATATTTCTGTGTTCTCTATTGTTTGCCAAAAGGCAGTGGCATAAATAACTTAAGAGGAAGAAAGAGAGAGAACTTCATATTTTTATTATGAAATGGAGAGTGATGACCGTCACATCATCTTCCGTTTTCTATGGAGAAAATTATTTTAGATATATGAATTCTGATTCTCTCTTCGGCCTTTTGTCGCTGTCTTTCCCCCCACCAACAATGGAGAGTGCACAAACAACCCGAATTTCAGCACTCTATTTCTCTATGACCAAAATTATTCAGAATAGGTGTTGCTATTGACAATTAAAGACAAGGCATTACGCGTTTTGAATGGAATTCAGTCCTCTTTATAAAGAGTGGCAAGAAATGCATAAATCCATAATATTGCATGCAGAATCCAGGAAGAAATATAGACTCACAATTGTCAGCGCAAACCATAATTTATTTTAAATATACTTAATAAAAATGCTGTTTTAAAAAGAAATTCCAAATAGTTGTGACCTATTAAGTTTTTCTAGGTTTATATATTATAATATGCCTCAGTGATTCTCAGTTCACTTCCGAGGTAATGACTAAGTCGATTCTTGCTCCTCATCCGAAGGAACTGATTGACTGCACATCCCCCGCTCCTCTTCAGAAGAGACTCAGTAATTCCAAATCGATCCTTTCTCCTCAGGGATTCACTTCTGTCTCTGTTATTAAAAAAAAAAGTGACCTTAGAAACCCGACATCATATTCAAAAGATGCATACATTGGGATTGGATGCCCCTTACATTTCCTGTAGATGTGTTACCCCCTGACGTCATGAATGACAATAGATGACGTCAGCAAATAATACTGTTTACTTTCAAACAAACTTGATGGGTCAAAGAAAAAGGCTAACTCTTGTTAAATACATATATACAATTTTATAACACATTTAAATAATATGGTAAAGGGCATTTTGTGAGTAGGGGGATATCACACCAGCAGAACGTCTGCAACAACAACAACACGAAAAGAACCGCCAAAAAAGGAATAGGAAGACGAAGGAAAAAAAAGAGAGAAAAAAATCACATAAATCACAAAGCTAAATGAGGTTCCATAAATCACAAGTTTTTCTTTTTTTTGCTGCTTCTTTTCTTTTTTCGAGACACTGGTTTTCGATATAAAAAATATAGCCCCTCTGAATAGCTTTTTTGTGGAAGGGAGGAAAGAAAAAGAAAACATTGAGAGCTCTGGTAGTTTTGTGTGTATGTATTTAATTCAGAATCCAAGTGTATAACTGAGTTTTTTTACTATCAAGAAAAGGAATCTATCAAATTACGCAGTTGACAAAGGATCGGTCATTATTGTCATCTCTAGGTTTTGTATGTTCATTCGAGCAAAAGAGAAGAGATAAAACGATGCTTTATTATTATTATTATGTATTCACACTTGAGAAAATCTTTCTTTTTTTAAATTCCCGCGCAAACAAAGCTTCAGGGGGAACAATACAAATATACAAGACAGCAAAACAAACATTCTTGGAATAATATTAAGATTCTGTGGGTTTTTCTTCCAGTAAATTAACTCCTCCTTCAAAGGTGTCATGGATGTTCCTTCAAAGACAGACTTGGGGAACAGAGAAGATAGTGGTTCATTTATATATATATGTACATACATATTACGTGCGTGGTCTTTATCAGAAGGAAGGGGGGCAGGGATAAAAAGGAGGGGGGGGGGGGATGGAGAAGAGACTCAATTTCTATATATATTTTTATCAAATTTATGGGTTTTCCAGAAGGAGGAGTAGGATAAAAATGAAAATGACACCGTGTGTTACTCTTGATTAGAGAGCTCTTGGACCTGATTTCTTGTATCAGCAGAGAGGAGACTCTTGTATGAAACGAGATGAAATTATCATATTAGGAGCCAGAATATGTATGGTAATCGTCGTATGGCATTATTATTCCTTTCCAAAATGTGTATCACTCGTTTTCTAACATATGAATAGTTAAGGAACATACAATTAATAAGATTGTGGTGGGTAAAATTGTATAAAATATGAAATAAAAATAGTCGGGGGCACTAAAAGTAATGTTATTGAACAATTGCAACTCATAAAAGTTAATTTAAAAAAACTTGATACAACATACAAACAGTTAAGCTCAACCGATTTTTGGATCAATAGCCTTGAATGAACATATAATACAAATTCTTATGGATCCATTGAATCCAAATCTGGACTCCCTTTCTCATCCTGGATCCAGATTTGTATTTTTTTGTTCATTGAACTTTTTGAAATGATATATTTTTAGAGTTACAAGTTAGTGGGAAATTTATTTGTTAATTTTAAGAACCAAAGGCAAAAAAGTATTTATAAGAATTTCAAAATTAACACTACAAAGAGGTTTTTTTTCTAAATCTAGGATTCTGGAAATGACGTCACATTTGCTAAAATATATTAAAACCACCTGCTTCAGTAGAATGCATATAACTTATATTTTTTCATTTTACCCCAAAAAAGTATTACCCCATAAATCAATTTTCTTTTCACTTGAGGTAAGTTTTAGCAAATACTATGTTCGAAAGTGCATTTTTATCAACAACTTTTTTGGTCGAAAATACAGTCGATAAAATGATATATTTTGTAGAAAAACCATTTATGTGATATCAATCCTGACGTCCTGTAGAAGTCTTGAAACTGTGATATGTTTCTTCCTCTTGCCACGTTGGTTTTTTATTTTAATTTGGATCAATTTTTGGGCACCAACGATGGTGGAGGAGACCTAATAGAAGTCCTCCTCTGTGCCCCACTTGTCCAGCTCGTGCATGGACTTGGAGGTCAGGCGGTTGAGGATCCTTCAATGAGGGGGTTTTATGCGTATTTGGCACGTCCTCGTAGGCCTGCCTCATGAATAGTTTGGACACTCAATAACACTTTAATTGTGGACTGTTGTTCCAAATTAATATGTGTAATCTTACTCTAAAATATATACATATTTGGCGTCAAAGCCTTTTTATCTATTAACTGCTGGGGCTGTGGTTTTGAATACATCACATGAACTATATAGAACCTTTTATAATTAACGCTGTAATTATGTTGTTTGTGTGTTTTCGTAAAGGAAAAAGTAACATGTTTAATGATTATATAATTGAAAAAATCCATGTTCTACGTTCGGTTAACCACAACACTTTGCTTCACATTAACCCCTACCAAGGAATGACCCAGGGTGTTGCTGTAGGAGTATATATATATGAAAAATATATATTTAACCATATCTATGACTATATCCTTCTCACATCCAACACCAACAAAATAAAATCCCAGGGATGATTGTGATATATAAAAAGATATACAAAATTTGAAATCCGACTGAAAATCCATGAGGGATCTCCATTTATTTCCGCTAGGCGAGAGAGAGAGAGAGAGAGGGAAACAAATGTTTACCATTTACCACTCTATTACATGAAAAAGATATGCTTCAACTGTAACTTCTAAAAAACGTGTCCAGTAATGAATGGAGACACACAAAAGTCATTAATTACGGAGGAGATGACAATGTTTTCTTGATGGCTGGAATCCACGCAAGGTAATTAAAAACATATTTGTCACGTTCAAAAGAAGAAGAAGACAAAAGGAAGAAGGAGAAGTAAACCATTAAAATTATCATTTTTTAACACCTGTGTGAAAACCAGAAAAAAAAAAGAGAGAGGACAAAACCCCCTCCGCCTACGAACAAAATGAACCATTTTGAAAAGGATATGCATTGCTCCTTGAATATATTACTAAAGGGTATGTAACTGGGATTATTACCTAGAATCCAAGTGATGTTTCATACAAATAAAAATGGCGGAAATTTAAAATAAAAGCGGGAAAAAATTATTTACTGGATTTCAAAATATAGGGAATAAACATAAAATTGAGACCAGCAGAAATCCTTTTTCTTGATAAAAACTATTCTTGTTTTAGCTGATACCTAGAGTAAAGTCGTTTTGTGCATTTTATATGCAACTACTTCGACTTTTATATAAGAACTGAAATACAGGAAAAAATCATTTTGTGTATTAATAATTGTAGAAAATGCAGGATTATTTTAATACTGTGTGATAATATTTCTTTTTAGAACAGTCAAAGAAAAGTAAATCATTCTTCAATGGATATACCTAGTTTATGGTTTCGCTTAACAATTATTGGTCAAGTCGGTAGATCTTTAATTGACCAAAATGTGGTTCCTGGGTAAGTTACTGTTTCTACTCTTTTCTCTATGACAATATAACAACAATGGCTATCATTGCAAACATCAAAGAGAACCTCCAGGCACATCAGTGGAATGTGAGAATGTAAAATATATATCCTTATTTTCAAAGATGGCAGGCAGTTATTTGTCTAAATGAAGATTTAATATTTTTTGAAATTTCAGCGGGAAGTGACGTCATTTTGATAGCACGAAAAACAGTAATTATTCTAACCATTATAAAAAAAATAATGCAATTGTTATACAGATGATGAGGAAAAATAGTAAAATATAATTCCAACGGAAAAAACACCACATTGAACGTGCAAATATAAAGGAATATGCGTAAGTCACTTATTCCCCTTTTGTTTGCAAAGAGGGGATGGAATTCGAGAAATAAGGAAGGTTTATGAAATTCAAATTCCAGCGCCATATTGAAAGCGCAAATATAAAAGAATTGGAGAGAAGTACTTGACATTCCTCCCCCATCACTTGCAAAGAATTGTAATTTGATGAGAGAGGGGATGAAAAAGAAGCAAAATATTATGAATTCAGCGGGAAATGATGACGTCCTAACAGCGCAAATAAATGAGATCCCCCACGTTGATGACACGTCAAGAAAGATTATAATTTGCAATTCATGGAACGCAACAGCTGAATAAATTTAAACTTCAGGGTTAAGAGATGCCATATGATAAGCAAATATGTTCATAATTGATACCCCTTATCTTGCTTGCAAAAATGAATGTTTGGTCTTAAAGTATTTAAAAGAGTTTTATTCAAATATGTTCCACACCGAACTAAAAGTGACGTCATATTAGAAGCGCAAAAGTAAGAAAATAGTTTTTTTTTTGTTATTTGCATGGAAGTAAAAGCTATTTGATGGGGTAGATGTGGGGTAAGAATATTGGTATGCATTAGCGCGGGAAACGACGCCATCTTGAAAGTGCGCAAATATAGTTAGCTAGAGAGATAGTTACTATCCATTATATATAAGTAACGAACAATAGTGTGAATTGGACAAATTAAAGCGATATTAGCAAATAAGAAGAATTAGGAGTATCGGATTTTTGATTAGTTGATATAGATCTGAATGGATATGGTTAGGCATTTGGTAAAATAGAAGATAAAGAATAACAAATATGATTATATATAGTAAAAGAAAATTAGAAGCCTTTTTGGTCAAGAACAAAAATAAAGAATATAATTGACACTTTGGGACTTTGGACGCCATTTTGGAAGAAACCAAGAAGGATGTTGGTGGGATTTTCTTTCTTTCTTCTTCTCCAGAAGAAGGATTGTGGGCTATAATAATATGAGCATCATTCTCATCATGTACAGAGTAATGTGAGCGAGAAAAAGGGTTTTTCAATTAGCATTTAAGATGAAGGCGGGCATAATTGAATTTTCTTGTTTACGGTGCTCATAAATTTATTAGTAAGAGAAGACCCTCCATTTTTTTCCTCTCTCTTTCTCTCTCTCTCTCCAAAAAGTGTAATAATTTATACTACATTTTCGACGGTTTTATATGCGTGTGTGTGTGTGTGTGTATAATATTATAAAGAACTAATTGAAAAAGACGAAAAAAAGAGAAACGTAGACTTTTGTCGTTGACATTTAGAAAAGTTATTTCATTATTTTTATTATTATTATTAATTTATTTGATATTTTCTTTTACACTAAAAAGACTACATATTTTTAAATATATATATGTACATATACAGAGGGACCAAGAAGGATTCTTCGCTTCAGCGTTGGAGGAGTCTCAAGAGAAGAAGGACCTGCAAAAAAGAAAAACTCATTAACATAATGCTTTTATAGGATTTCTTAACTTACAAAGCAATATTTTTTATAGTATTAAAATTAGTCAATCAAACCTAGGACTTTTTTTAATTATATATATATGACCTATCCCTTCCAAGAGTCGAGCCCACTCTCTTAATCCGTTTTTGGAATAGGAACTCTCTTTTTCCTTCATTTAGTATGTCTTATCGTCATATGTTTGAGTATATTTTTATCGGCATGGATGATCTAATAAAATAATGCTTCATTCTCTCTCGAAATATGAACATACTTTAATTCATATGTATATAAAATATATTAAAGGAGTCCATTAAAAAGATTCCTAAATTGAGGCCCATGGCCAAAGATCCTGACTCTACTTAAGAAGAATATTCTTATTTCTGAATTGATGTTCACAATTCAATGGCCGAGGGGGTATTCGTATTTCTAAGGATGATTTAATAATTGTAGTTCTCGCAAGCTCAACAATGAACATATTTCTTCAGTTGGTAACCATTATTTCCATTCTTTTACCGTTCCTCATCGTCCAACTTAATTGCAAATTTATCGACAAGGATTACAATCCCTAAGAGCAAAGAGTTGGTTTATTTCATTAATCAGAGTGTTGAGGAGTCCTTTCAAAGGAGACCTAAATGCCCTACTTAGGATCGTACATGAGGATCATATTCGTATCTCTGAGTTGATCTTCACGCAGACACAATAGAAATGATGCTGTCTTACATCATCATGACTCCTTTTCTTTTAACCAATTGTGTTTAAGAAAAAAGTCCAATATCCTTAGCAAATTTCACCAATATGATTTTTTTACTATGAAGGATGTACGTTAGATATCGCACACTCAAGACGCAGCATCCCATTTTCAGTTGGCAACACAATTTACTTCAATGTTTTATCGACAGAATAAGTATTTATTTATCGGCAAATTATATTCTTAATAATAACTAGAGGCATATATACACTCAGAGAGTGTGTACCTCCGCCGATCCCCACAACATTCCCATTCAAACATTCTCCCTTTCACACGCCCGATTTTCTATCTCTAATCATTGTTTCCTCTCTGTTAGCTCATTTTGCATATTAAAAAAGCACTCAGAGACGGGAAGAGGGAGAAGTTTAAGCTACGTCACTGGTTAACATAGTCCTGAGCTGATATATGAACAATAATACGTCAATGAATATTTTTTAGCGTTTGTTCTTTCCTACTCCCTGAATAGAGACCCATTTCATTATTATTAGTAGTAGTATTTTGCTCATTTTGCTATTAAAAAAGCACTTAGAGATGCCAAAATTTAATCACTTGTTTCTTTGGCATTTCCAACAACTCCACAAGTTTCATTTGAATCCGTTCAGTACTTTTTGAGTTATCCTGCTGACAACAAACCACCAACAAACCTTCGGCGGAGGTAATAATGATGTGAGGAATATCCACTAGTTTTCCAACACACATTGAAGACAAAACACAGAGAGAACTATAAAATTTGACGATGGACCTTGTTATGTGAAATGTAATATGTAATACCTTGGAGAAGGGCTCGCGTGTTCTAAACACATTAAGAATATGATTGTGCTTATTATTATTATTAGAATGTTTGTGGAGAATAAACATTGATTTTTATGTGTACAATTTGCTGAGGTTAAGAGAAGCAATGCCTCTTAAATGCTCCCAATGACGTCAAACATGTATTTCAGGGTATATCCCATAGAGATATAAAGACATATAGAGCTTATTGGAACCTTCAGAGGCATGCGTCATAGTGCCCAATACAAACAAATATGTCCTTCTCTTTGATCAGCTTATAATGACGTAGTACAAATTACTTTGTTTAGTTTGGGCAATGGAGACAGCTGAACGACGATGTTTCTCTGATATTCAATGGAATAAGCTCTTTATATATTTATATCTCTATGGTATATCCACTGGATATATAAATATATAGAACAAGAAGCTTTTTTCCACGAAGAGAATATGAAGAGTTAAAGGGGATGCTTCTCATGCCGAGAGGATCTAAGTAATATATCTCTATCCAATCAACCATGGTTAATATTTGTGTTTTCCTATCATAAAATGATAAAGTAAAACCCATAAACTCTTTGAAAAAATAAATATCATTATTAATAATTATATCAGAAAAACTGATATTCATAATTAATTAATATTTAATTATCTGATCTATTGATATCCACACTTGTGTTATAAGATTATCCTAGGAACCCTGGCTAGCACATCCCAAAAAATCACCATCATATAATAAAATATACTTCATATCTTCCTTCAATGTTCGCATGGATCAAGAACACCTGATTTATATTCGTTGAGTTTTTCAAACAATTGTTAGTTATAGAAATGACGTCAAACACTCATGCATGACGTCATTGGAGATAGAAAATTAGGCAATTATCTTAATGCATTGCGAGAGTTTTAGGTGTCATAGCTTCACTTTTTAAGATATAAAGTTATATTAAATCAACTACTCCTGTGTGGTTTATATCCTCCATTATCACATCGTTGCTGAAATATAAATTGTCCTTTCACGTTATTGATTCAATTCGTTATTGGAAAAGATAGTAGCAAACTGTCACCTTGTTCTCAACCATGATAGGTGGAAAGAAGAAGTGTGATGAAAAATAAAAGGCATCAAGTCAATTGTAGCTACTACTCAAAGACATCCCTTAAAACACGAATTGTATTGGACCTGTAAGTGCATGGAACATAACCCTGACTAATAGTTATTCCCGCCCTGTTTAAATATATCATGACGTCATTGGTTATAACCCTCCCAAACACTTCAGTTCCTAATTAACTTTCCTCATTAGAATAAAAAGAAAATTTAAATAGAAAGAAGTCATTCAGTCTCGTTTATCCATACTACATATTAGCTTTTCCCCACTCATCTCTGTATTTGCATACAATGCAAATGAAGACCGTCCCTTTGAGTTCGTTAGTAGTACAATGAAGCAAATAATAAACATAGTCCGTTGAGGTCAAGGTTTTCATTTCTTTTTTAAATCTACATAATATGTGAGTCATTGGTGTTCATGGAATGGGTTTAAAAAAAAAAAAGAGGGAAATTTTTCTTCTTATTATTTTTTTGGCTGAAGCAAGAACCAGAAAAAGAAGGAAAGAAAGAAAGAAATGTGTTTCGAATGTACGAAAAAAGGAGAATAAGAATTGAACGTGTGTAATGGTTATTACGGATAACAAAAAGAGAAAAAGAAGAAATAAGGGGAACAAATGTCTGGAATATATGAAAAAAAGAATTATAGGAGAAGAGATGGAAGTAGAGAGAGAGAGAGAGAATGTGTGTGTTTTGTATTTTCTTTATCGCATTTACTTTTTGGGGAGGGAGATCTTTCTGTGTGTGTGTGTAAGGCGAAGACGACGAGAGAAAAGAGCTCTTAGGGGATGGAAGGATTATATTTTAAATCCAAAGTGGCCTGAATATGGCAAAAGAAAGAGATATTTATGTCATTCTTAAAGAGAGGGAGAAAAAAAAAGAGACACAGAGGAAACTAGTGGGAGAAACAGATATTAGAAAAAGGAAAAGAAACCACGAAACCTAGAGGATATATGAATAAATACTAAAAATAACTCGTACATATTTGCAATTAAGGTTAGTGGTATATGTACTTGTTTTTGCAAATGCACCAATAAAAAATAAAATTCTTCAGTTGAAACTCAACTTTCATTATTGTTCTATGTGGGATCGTCTGAGTAAGGATCTATTTATCGTCAGATAAAAAAAAAAGATAAGGGGGCTCAACTCTCAATGTTGAGAATGTAGATTCGACATCTCCTGATTGATCAACCTCATTGGAAAGAGTATCCTGGATCCGATGGAATCATTTTAATACTATAATGTTCATTCAACTCCACACAGATCTGTCGAATCATGTGGGCAAAAAAAGGGATTAACATTCTTTGAAAATTGTTTTTATTTCAATAATAGGTAGCGTGGAAATAGTATATTCAAAGGATTCGTAAGTCACATAAGACATCTTATTACGTATCTCTGAATTGATGTTCACACTTAAGCAACCCTAAGCATAATGATGTGATACTTGATAATACAAACTGGGTTTTTTTTTCTCGCCCACTTTTCTTTCAACCTATCAATTTCTAGAAGAAAAAAGTCTCCGTTCTGTATTCTTAAGTATAGACCATACCTAATGTATAGATTTATCGTGACGTTAAAAATGAAATAGGTCATTGATGTTGCTTCTCCTATAATAGTGGTGCCATGGTGACGTCCCGCGGGCCGGAACCGGCCCGAATGGGCATCACATTCGGCCCGTTACATCAGTGGTAGAGAAGTGTTTTTATAAATAAATAATACTACGGTACAATATCTAAAATTTAAATCTACTTTTGTTTTTTGTATAGCAAATGGTCTTGCCAGGCCAAAAATGTACCGGTAATTTGACCCCCCGAGGTCCCATTTGAAAACAATCTGGTCCCCTGACCGATTTCACCCTGGCATCCCTGTCCTATAAAGACAATGTTTATTTAGAGTGAGGCCCGTATACAATTGTAGTATATACTTTGTGAAGGAACTAAAGAACATCATGTGCCGTTGCAGTATAACTAGGCCGGAAGAATAGACCACGTTACGCCAAATAGATCCATACACCATTACATTAATCCTGTGCAATCTAGTCCATCTTTGGGACATTGTATTATTTCCATAGGTTGTTAACTTCGCATTAATATTGAATTCCAAAATGATAGTACCAGACTATTATTGAAAATATTTGTTATTCAAAGCCAACAAGTTTTCTGGTTGAAAAGGGTAACGAATCTGTCCTGGCATTTAGAAAGAGAACGAGGAATCGTTCATCCTTTGATGGAGTTTGATAATAGAATCTGCAATGTCCTACATACCTATATTTTTAAGCGACGTAAATAAACACGTAAATAGCAAAGTCTTTGTACTACATTAAATCCTAATATTTTATGCTATTGTTTCCTTCAGATGAAACGTTACAATAATTATCCGACTACACATGCATGAATAAGAGACCATTGAAGCTATTTGAAGATCAAAACACGGATACTTTAATGACCGGTCAAAAATTAAAATAACATGAAAATCCTTATTTTATACTCATAAAAATTGTTCGTAAAGTCCAAGATGGGCAATCAATTACTTCCCAAAATATAAGCATGATGACTCCGAAGAATTTATATATATACATACAATTGCTACATAGCGCATGCTTGGTCCAATTTAAAAATGGACACATGAATATATGTATTTATTTATGAACAACTAATTGTATGACACGGATAAAATATATTCCAAATCAAAGCATAGGTACTATGAAATATTTGCATTAACTATAATGACTAAATATATGCATTCCAATTTGTTTTGAAGAACGTTCAAGGTAAATTAATGGACAATTCAGTTCATTTCAATAATTTTGGAAAATACATTTGAAATGCAACTTATTCATAGCAGTCAAAATCGATAAATGAATGGGCTTTGGAAAAATGACTTTCAAATTATTCATTACAAATAATGGATGGACAATCAATAAGAGATAACGGCATAAAAATAAATAAACTGCACATATTTTAAAGTATGTTCGCGCGCTTTTTTATGATATGCAACGAATAATGATTAATTATTCTTAAGAATGACAGCTTTTGTTGTTGCGATTTATTCTTATTAAATTATATTTGACAACAATTTATTACTTTATAGTAACAGGTGACGAGTTTATATACTAACAACTCTGACCGGAATTGTTCCTAAGGTACAAAATTATGCTGTTTATACATAGGTTGCGTGACCGTTTAAAAAAGGAAGAAGAAATAAGAAGGAGAGAAAAAATATAATCCTAAGCTCACCGTCTGGGCTATAAATTTCCCCTAATTACACACCCCACGTGAGCGCTTTAAACATATTATGGCATAAATAATAATAATAATAGGAGATGGTTGAACGTAAGTAAGTGATACCAAGGGATATCCAGAAAGGAAACAGACCTTCAAAAGAAACTGATTCTCAGAGGGACTCAAATAAAAGGACCAATTGTAGAGCCATGGAATGATGGCAATACCAATTAAAGAGCTCCTACTTTTCAAAGGGAAATTAATGTATTGAATGTAGCAAATGAATTACCTCCAAAGACCCGTTATCTACTTCATTTGTCAAAAAGATCACTTCTTTATGGAGATTCTTTTCTAAAAAAAACCGTCATCACTCTTTTTTGGAGATTCTTATCGTTTTATCGTTTATCGCTTACCGCAAGTTGGGTTTTGAAATTTTTTATCGTTTATCGCAACTTGAGAAAAAAGTTATCGTTATCGCAAGTTGAAAAAAAAAAGTTATCGCAGAAACCACTGAGAATTAGTATTACATAGCTAATATTTTTGTTGATCGCAATTAAATTGATCGGATCGCTGATCGGAAAAATCCCTGATCGTTATATCGCTATATCGCAAAGAACTTCTGATCGCTATTTTTGATCGGATCGCTATTTTTTTCCTGATCGCTCACAAGCCTGGATATAAGGTACATATCTATTGTGGCCGTAATTAAGTAAAATAAATGACAGACAAACATGAGAGCAAAGGCAAAAGAGCCCTTTAAAAAATCGAGGGACTGTATTGTTCAACCAATATACTTATTACGTTTTTAGGCTTGCATAACGGATTTATTCTAACAAAAAATATTTATTAAGACTTTTATAAGACTTAACGTTCTTAATGGCTGAATCTTATTTTCTTGGATAATATATACATTCTGAGGCCATGTATATATATATATATATATATATATATATATATATATATCCCTTGTTCAAGTATTCCTTGGTCATGACGTCATACGGCAAAGAAGAAATTAGGAGCAGAAACAGCCGTTGAGAGACACTTAACAGAGGAAATGATTCTGCACAAAAATTGGGAATTTGATTAGTCGACTCATGATGTCCTAAGCCATACATACGTGTAACAACGACAGCAACAACAACAACGACAATCAATGATCCATTAAGCCGCCTCTCCGGGGAGTCTTTTCCTAGCAAATTGCCTCTTTGACAAATGGGCTACCTTGAGACCTTTTTTTGTTTTTTACTTCTTCTTCTTCTTTCTCTTTCTCTCAGGATTATATCACTCTTCTTCTTGAATAACCAAGGAGGGGGGGGGGGGGGGGGATTATCTATGTAAATAAAAGTCTAATACCTGATGATGCACAGAGGTAAAATGGAGGATTAACCCACCACATTCACCATCATGATTCACTCCTCAAAACTTTTTTTTCTTACAGGAAGATTAGACGTAATCATGGACACCAACGACAAGTCAAAGCACTGAGACTTGATTAGAAAGAAGGGGATGATGGTCATACGACTAAAGAAAGATCATAGATATATATATATATATATATATATATATATATATACATATATATTAGTCTTCTCCAAAAGCAAAGGGGAATCTCAAGAGGGAACTGTGTTTTTGTTTTGATTACGGAAGAATTCAAAAACTTGGCGCCTAAACATTTGGTGTATTTACCCTGAATTATTTGTTGTTTTTGATCAATAAAACATACTTGACATAATGATCCACTCATTAAGAACTATTGTATTAAACAATATTTATTATTTTTGGGCTCGCACAATATTTTATACATTTATAAAACTGGGACTCAAGACTTTTTGATTACTTGTATACTTAAAACCTTTATATCATCCATTGTTTGAATAAAATCAAAGTAATTCATTCATCAACTTGATACTTCAGTATCATTTGTTGTTTTTTAAATCAAAATTCAATTACCTATAGGTTGTCCAATAGCTTACACGTTCCATCTTTTTTATCCGTGTTTATATATATATATATATATATATATATATCAATTATCAGTATCAAAATATATATCGAAATATAAGTATCATAATGATCTGATTTCTAAGTATTCGTTTAAAATCTGATCTGTTATTCGTTTTAAAATCTGATTTTATGTTATAAATAAAAAATCCACAATTAAGGCATATAATAGTTGATCAATGACCGAACCTGTTTCAAGAAATAGTATGGGTTTCGTGCGTAACGTTTTATTGGTTTGTCTCAGTATCAATCTTATAAAGTAGTATTTTTTGTTATGTAATTATGTATATTTCCGGGTTTCCGTCGATATAATGCATATAATATGTATTCATTATTTATATAAGGGGACAATTCTCTTATTTTTTTACTGAGGATACAGCGTTAGTTTTTTTATTTCTGTAAGAGTAAACATCTTGAGCCAAACGCTAACTCAATTACTTAGTAAACCAATAAATGTTGTGTCATATTTTTTTAAACGGTGCCAGTTGGTTTTTAGATGCGATATAAAATGGAAATTGCTGGGTAGACAAACATTCCGAGGCAGATACACTTTTTGATATGTACCTCAGTGATCCACCTTGTTCAGAATGATTAATTCCTTGTGAAATACAGTTTGATATGAAATATATAAATTTTATTTTACTATTTATATAGAATCAAGATGAAGACCGGTTTTGGCCGATGTAGATAGCTTTAAATTGAGCCCAGGTTGATTTTTTTAGAATGCTGATAGCTTATAAGCTTTATTGAGATCGACTCTCATCAGTTAAGTAATTCATAATTGACTATTAACTCATCTTTTTATAAACGGAAGGAGTACAAATATATTTATATTCATCTATCTTTAAACACCTTGGTATTAGCCAGTCAGTTATTTCATATTTTTTCATCTATTTTAATGTTTTTCAGTGTTGAATTGTATATTTCTTAAATATAAACACTTGTAGTACTTTTGTAATATAATCATAGTTCAATTTTTATAATATTTTTTATGCAATTCTACTTTTTTTATCATTGTATTTATTTATTTCATTAAGTAGCAATTGAAATTAATACCTTTAAAAAAGGCCTTGAAGAGTTGAGACACAAGTTCAAATTGTTGGCTTTTGTATATTTAAAAAAACCAGCTCTTCTCAGCAAATAAGTAAGTACTACCATCATTGATTACCAATTTTCCAATTTGTTACTATGATGTGCTCTATATCAATCACACTATCTTATAAACTTAGGAGCAAAGCTAGGTCAACTCATTATATCAATGTCTATACTTGTGCATTTGTTGCCAAATCATGAACCACATCGTTACCTCTACATACCGATATTTCTTGCACCATAGCATCCCAAGAGATGTTCCATATATTCAACCCCATTGTATAAATCTATTCAACGTGTGACGTCACATGAGATGAATGTTGTTGTTGTTTTACTGAATCTTTGCTCAATGATTATATAAATTTAAAAAATAAAGTTGAATAATAAGTCTTGGAGCTAAGAGATCCTTGTTCAGTGACCGAATGACTACTTTTTCCTATTTAGTTCGATATATTACATTCTGGAGGATATAAATAAGCAACCTAGCTTGTATATTAGAATATCGAACCACGAATCATCTCAATGAGATGAACCAAAATTGATCTTCCCTCGGGGTTTGAACCTACACCCCCAACAATGAGGATTGAACACACGCATTGAGCCATTGCACTCCCTTATGATTATTCCGATAATTATATATCCGATAACCTAGTTACATATGACGTCACAGATAAATATAATGGATTGGAACATAGAGATATAAAGACGTAGAGAGCTTATTGGATTCTTCCGAGGAATACGTCATATTGCCCAATATAAACAAATCTTTATATCTCTATGATCAGCTTACGATGACGTAGATCAAATTATTTTGTTTATATTGGACACAGGCGACAGCTGAACGGTGTTTTTCTGCTATTGAAGGAATAAGCTCTCTACATCTATATATCTCTATAGATTTGACCCCCCCCCCCCAAAAAAAAAAAAAAAAAATCTCATCCACTTGTTTGTTTCTTTCCCCCCACCGCCAACAGTAACAACAGCATATTTTCAGGTAACAAAGAAAGAGGATCTAAGCAATACACATTGGGCAAGCAAGGTTAAATGAGTGTCTTTTTACGACCTGAATTCAATGAGGAAGAAAGAGAGAGGCACACACATAATCAGAAAAATGTTGTTGGTGGACCACCCTCCAGGGGCCATGGACAAAGTCTTTGTCATCCACAATATTATTTTTAACATCATTCCCCTCCAAGGGAGTTAATAAATGCGTGTGTATGATGATGTAGTAGTAGTAGTTTTCTGTCTACTGAGAGAATCCATCTCCCCCAATTCATTAGTTTTATGAGTCTCATTTCACTTTCCGATGATTTATTTGTGCGTTATAATATTGAGTGAGCAGGAAATATATTATTACTTTTATGTTATAGCGAGTGCCGTACTCTATAAAATAATAATAATATAGAAATAAAGAGTCAAGGTTGCGTGAATACATTGCTCTAATAGTGTGTTACGCTCTCTCTCTCTCTCTCTCTGAGAGTCATTAATCATGTCGTCGGCCTATCATTAACTTTGATGGCTTCCATTATGTACCTTGTTAGTAAGATAGATGTACAAGCAACATGATGAGGAGGAAATATTTGATGAATTCATTGATAAGAATGACTTCCAACCACCTTCATGGAGTAAGACAAGGATTCTTATACTTATGTTAGTGCTCAAAAAAACTTGTTTTTTTGCTCTTCTCTTCCCTCACATTGCGAAACAATGACAAATATAGGAGGAGGAGGAGGAAGACCTATTCAAATACGGAGATGAAGCTCATAAATTAGAGCTAATAAACTGACAGATTCTTTTTCTTCTTCTTAATCTAAAAAAGAATGTTGATGGTGGTGGAGTCATAAACCCCGGGTTGACAGGTAGTAGTATAGTGTGCTCCATGAAGGTCATCCCTGACCTTCTTTCACGCTTTAGAGAAAGTCAGAATAAGTCTCGCAAAAGAAGCAGCAGCACTTACAAAAACGCCCATGTTTATTATTTATTAGATAAAGATCCTCATTTACATATCAATTGAGAGGAGGCAAGGAGAACGAGGGGGGGGGGGTGGAAGAACTTTCAATTTAAATGTATTGAAAACCCTCAGGTTCTTCTGGACGGAAGAATACTTAAGAGCATTGATTATTACATAGGACACAGGCATACTGTGACTACTTGGTTTATTAACTATAACTGGATTTGAGACAGACATTTCATAGTAATGAATAGTGCGAAATTTTTTAAAGTATCCTAAATAAAGTATATAAGAAAAGTTTGCGAAAAAAATACGCCAGATGATCTACCCAATTGCCATTTTTTGATCACACCATAAGCAGTCGATTTGTTCATATTAATATTTAGAAAAAAAGGAATAAGATGCATAGAGTATTATCAGAATTATGTCTTTTTGTTCATGATGACCTGCTGGCTTCAGCATCAGTGACACCATCTTTTAAAGCTCTTCAATTATTCGGACTTATTCGTGATTTTCTAGAGCTAAAAACATATTTTTATTAATCGAATATGCACTACAATTACCGCAATTTCATTGTCATCATATTAATACAAGGCCTTAAACATTTGATCAGAAGAATAAAATATTCTTACAAACTAATATATAAATCAATAATAACGGAAAATAGAAGTGTTAAGCATAAATTAAAAACAACAATCTTAATCCGGGTTTTATCTAAACAATTCTTGAATGTTTAAGTAGTTGACAATTGCATATTCCAAGGAATTTCTTCGATATTTGAAAACCTCTATTTATAGTAGAGGAACTAAATGACACACGCTTTAAAATCGCTTTAACTAAATGACATACGGCCAAAGAAAATATGTTAGACTCAGCAAATTATTTTACAAAAAAAATTTTGGTTACAATATTGTCTACCATGAAAAGAAATATATATTATTTTAATATCAAATATTTATCTTTAATTGGAATCATAAAAAGGTCAACATTCAAAGCACTTAGACATTTGATACCCAAACAATAAAAACAAACCATGGTCTTAAATCTAAGCATGTATTAATATATATATATATATATATATATATATATATATCCATGGATGATTCAAGACGAAAATGGGGGGGATGAAGTCAGTGTTTTAATGAGATTTGTAATTAATTTTATATGAAATTAATTTACCTACACATAACTGAGAAGTATGGTTTTAGTTTGTTCGAGGGTAAGATCCTAGAGTACTAGGAAATAAGTTCGAGTTATGAATCAAAGAAAAAATCAAATAATCGAGTATCTCAGTCCATCCTTTATAGAGCAGTCACTTTTATAATGATAGCAGCCAAATATTTGTGCAGTTTTACTAAGTTTTATATAAACTGCTTTAGCTCTGGAATGTTGGTCTAAGTATTTTTTAGTCATCCTTCTTTTGAAGTTAGGCTTAGCCAACAAATGGAAAAGGTCTAATCACATTCTAGACAAAAAAACACACACAAATAATATACTCACTTACTCGACAAATACTGGCGATGTCTGAAAATATATTATCTAAATTTGAGTACTTAAAGATTCACAACTAAGATCTCCTCGGCGCATGAGAGTCATGCTTTGTAACCTTAGTAACAAATAGTATTATTTGGATAGTGATGTTCGGAAGAAATGGTTCCGGGAAAAATGGTCAAACAAATCGATTCCCCTGGAGCCACTGAGTTTTGAAAGTGATACTTTAATAAAATAATGCACAAACTATTTATATAATTTTCAATGGTTTTGAAGAGTTTCACCAACAATAAGTATTGTTTAATTGTTATTTTTAATTTACCCGTATTGACTGGGATAATTGATCACGTATATATATATATATATCAGGCTTGTGAGCGTTCAGCTTTTTTTGCGTTCATCGTTCCGTTCGGCGTTCAAAAATAATAGCGATCCGTTAAGCGTTCCATTCAATGGTTTTGCGTTCAGCGTTCCGTTAGCGTTCAGCGTTCAAATATTGCGTAGTGATGACGTTTTTTTTTAATAAAAAAAGAAAACGTTTTTTTTAGAAAATAATTTCCGAAAAAAAGTAATGCACAGTGATGACGACGTTTTTTTTTTAAATAATTTCCAAAAAAGTAATGCGTAGTGGCGACGTTTTTTAGAAAAGAATTTCCGAAAAAAGTATACGTAGTGATGACGTTTTTTAGAAAAGAATTTCCGAAAAAGTCCAGGAAATGTTTGGGAAAATTGAACGCTGAACGCAAAACTCTTTTTTTGCGTTCCGTTCAGCGTTCCTTTCATGAACGTGCGTTCAGCTGAACACCGTTCAATTTTGCGTTCCGTTCACAAGCCTGATATATATAATATAATTTCTTAGAACTAATAGAACCTTTTATATGTTATTAATAATATTGCAAAATTCTGTTCCATTTCTCCTTTTTAGCATTTTTCTGTGTTCCATTACTTTAATTTTTTTCCTCTACCATTTCTTCTAAAGTAACTTTTAAATTGTGAACAAAAGATGCTTACAAATTGGCGGGAAAGCTTAGGGATGTTTGCAATGAGTTTTGTTATATAGGTAATACTTTTAGAGAGAGAAAGTTTTTTTTTTTGCTGAGATTGTTCATAATTCATTGGGTTTGATAGTAATTAAGGCCCTGAGTTGTGTGTATATACAATATACGAGAGAAGGCATAATTATGATTGGATCCTTCTAACAAGGAAAGATCCCCTGTAGATTCTTATGTAATGCTGCTGCTGCCTTTTTGAGGCAGCAGCATCAGCAACATAAATACAAAAAATATATATGTGTTTGGTGGGCCGACTTAGACAAAGACGCTGCAAGTCTTCAAGAATGTACTGTATCCATATGACCAAGATGTGCCTCCTCAACAACAAAAACAATTATGCTTTTTCAAACATATACTTATGTAGTGATTTCACATACAATAAACGGCCATATATTTAAAAGGCGCTTAAATAGAGGGGTTAATCAAAATATATAACAACGCTTAGCAATAGGGAACCTAAGAATATTATATTGTGAAGTTTAACTTCCAGGCTTCACAAGGGTAGGATCGCCCCACATAAACAGGAGCGGATGAATGCTCAGGCTTTTTTAAAGGGCCTCACGTGTAGAGAGGCCCTTTGGTTTCTCAGGCAATGTTAATAGAACATATTGATACTAGACTGAAGGTGCTGTGAGGTACACACGTCATCACTCCTATTTACAAGGTCGGAATGAAGCACCCTGTCTATAGGGTCCATATTTTAAAAATAGGTGTGATGATGTCAGTGCCTCGCCTCATCACCTCCCTGATTCTAGACTATGAACATCTATTGATCCGTGGCGTGATATACAAGCAAAAATACACTGATTAAACAAATTGTAGTCCAAACGGAATATATATTACCGAAGCAAAATATTATGAAATGAATAACAAAGTCTTAGTTACATACTACCAGTATAATTATTAGCTGAGTCATACAAAACAAGATAAAGTAAGATTTCATATATTTTCTGTCAATAAGAAGTGTGATGACCAGGATATACGAATCCGGTAAATCAACTTTCTGGGCATAAACGACCTTTTAACTCATATATGGCCTTTGCTATATATGCAACTTCTTTTCTAAGAAAAAGACTCCACACAAAAGCGGCTTTTTGTGAAAATTTACTTTTATCCAAAATATTTATGGAACTTATATTCTTAAGAAAATCGTCACTTTTCGCCCAGAATATTCACTTTTATATAAGTTTCGCATATGTAGCCTGATTATATTTATTTTTCTGCCTATTTAGTTCATATTTCTGGGCAAATGCGACATTATGATAATGACATAATGATGGCATCCCTCAACATTATACAAATAGGAGTCAATGATGCTTCATATGGGGACAGAGAAGAAAAAAAATGCCTAGGGGTCCATGACTACTTAATCCTACCCTGTCTATATGCATTAGTTTTGAGGTCAAACTTGTTTTCAATAAGTAGAGTCAAGGGATATTGAAATGCAAGGTATGCCCACATTGTCAAGGGAGGTGAATTTTCGCTTGCCGGTGGGACGACATTCAAAACTACCGGCATGCGGAAAGAAAAGCAGTACATATATTTTTAATGACATCAAACTAATAATAAGATTTATGACGTTTACCTATCCATGAAAACATGAAATAACATATATTGTAATATATATACCTTGGGTAGAATCATTCGTTGTTCGATCCAGATTATGAATGAACACACTCTGCTCATCCTTCAGTTAAATGTTATCTTTTTCGAGGCCAAAGTGATGTATTTATTTACATTTTCAAAACTCATGGCCATAAATGATAGCAATCGTAGGCTTTTTTAAATATATTTATAAATATTAATGAAACATTTAAAGAACACACATATAATGAGACGAATTTAACCAGATTGAAAAACTACTTCATCTTTCTATTAGATCTAACGAATCAAATGAACAGCTTGTCCCTCAAAAGAGTTTTGCGTTATGATATCTATGGATATATTTGCTTGTTTTAATATAATAATAATAATAATTAATTTGCTAAGAACCGAGCTCTTATTCAATTAATCAAAATATGTTTTTAGTTCTTTATAACAGACAGGAATTGGAGATGCCCGAAAAGGCATAGCAATTGCAGAGCTTAAAAATACGGAACCAGTAGATCCTCATAAACGAAAAATAAGTTATTCTCATTCTACTTATTTTACGTACATTCTCCAATTCTTCTTTATGCATATAAATGCAATGATATTTTATATGATAGAAAGAGCTATAGATCTTCTGGTAATGTATTGTTACCTGAACCAAAAAAAAAATTCAATAGAGCAATGACTTGGCTTTAAAAGACAGCTACAGTTGTTCAAGCCGTCATGGCCAAAAATAAATAATTTCGAATTGAATTTCAATGCATCCTCTATTTTTTAATGGTGTGATCAAAAAGATCTGGCAGCATGGACTGTAGATATTCAGGCAATATATTGTTACCATACCCCAAGACTCCTTCTCAAATATATAGAAGAATAACGGAACCTTAAAAGGCTTTTGTAGGTCATCACAAACAAAGGAACTGATTCCGGATCAACTCTGTGTCTCGTCTTTTATTCTTCTGGACGTTAATATAATTAAAGTTAGTCTATCTGAAAGATATGATGGCCGCAGCTATTTTTTATTGCTAATATTTGATTATAATAACCAAGAATTCCTACCAAAAATGACTCCAGAATGTGAAAATATATAAATTAACTGATAAAAGTATGCTAACTAATTCGTAGCTGATATCATATTAAATTCTGGTCTGGTGAAGTTTGTCTGGGAGTAAGCAAAAAACAAGCATCCAGAATATGACATTAGGATCTACTAGAAGCTCTTGAAGATCTTTTGGCAATATGGTTTTTGAAATATGACAAAATATTTCTTTCAAAATTACATCCATAATGTATTATTTTTTTATTGAAACCCACTGATTTTTAAGTCGACGTTCCACAATTGTAATCCTCCTCCTCTTTTGTCTATCTTCTGTTCGCAATCCATGTGCGTCATCACCTCATTTCTTTCTTTAGTGGGATATGCCTCATTAAATGTCTTTCTTAAGAAAAACAAGAAATAAAGAAGAAGAAACCGATTTGTCAAACACTCGATTTAATTTGATGATGGAGCGGCCTTTGCTTGTGTGTGTGTTTTCCCATTTGCCTTGTTCCTTGACTCAAGTGGAACAAATTAGGGAGGTAGGGATGCCTTATTTAACCCATGAAGAAAATATAAATACATATATTTGATACTAGCATCAATTGCGGTCAAAAATTAAATATAAAGGCAATGCCTTCAAGTGTTTTTTTTTATTCTTCTATTTTTCTTCTTTTTATATCAGGCTTTGGGTTTGTGATCATACATAGAAGCCCTGGAATAGCAGTGTTTGCGTTTTTGGAGCTGCTATATTTGGATCCATTGAAGGAAAGGATCAAAAACAATTAGCTAGTTTAAATCCTTTAGGCAGCAGACATAACGTATACATAGAGATAAAAAGATATAGAGAGCTTATTCCCTTCATCTGTATTTTTACGTCCAATATAAACAAAGTGATATGTACTACGTCATTACTTTGTACTTTGTACAAATTACTTTGTTTATTTTGGACACAGGCAACAGCTGAACGATGTTTCTCTGCTATTTAAGGGAATAAGCTCTCTATATCTTTATATCTCTATGACGTATATAGAAAGTGCTTTCAAATCTGTCGCTGGCTTTATTAACCAAACCAACTTTTGGGCATGTTTTGTTGCTGCCATGTTTGATTATAAATATATAAAATACTACTTAGATAATATTTAAAGCTGAGAAACTGACATAGAAATGTATAGTTACGCTATTAATAAAATATAGCATGACTACTCGTACATAAACCTAATTAATGTTCATTATTTTGTTCTATTCAATGAGAGGAAAAAAATGTTTAAAAATGTAAGGCTACGCCTTTAATATAATTAGATATCAATAAAAAAGCTAGTAAATGTATGTCATTATGCTATGTTCAACGAGAGTAGAAATAATAGTATTTGATGAAATTCAAAGGCAGTTCATAAGACGGTTTTGGTATTCTTTTAGAGAAGATATATTTGTTTATATTAAATATTTAATGCTGATACATGAACGTTACAGGTAAACAGATATTTTATATTTTATTTGCATTTTGGGGGAAACATATTTGGTTATATAAAATGAGAGGAGCTAAAATGAGTGTTACTTAATTCTATATTGCTCCAAATAAAGGATATATCAAACTTTTTTTTTTTTTTGGTTATTTTTTTATTTACCATCATCAACAAAGTTTAAATAAAATCACATAATATACGATATTAAATAAAAATATAAAATAGCAGTTGCGTAAAAAAACATACATAATGAACATTATAGTTTAATTACTGCCTAAAATAAAATAACCTTTTATAAGGACAATGAGACAAAAGCTAAAATATCACAAAGAGTCCGTTCTTGACTAAATTTATATCTTCTAGCAATTGTATCAAACTTTTTGGTACTGGTATAAGATACGGCTTTAGATTGTTTGTATTTTGGTTGCCATATTGGATCATTTTTATATAACGTATAATAATATAACAGAATCAATAATATATAAATTATATCTCATAATAAAAACTCATACGTGCTAGATCCCTATATATATATATATATATATATATATTATAGTGAAGATATATATATTATAATGACGTATGTAAAGAGTAACAAAGATAAACGGTATCGCTATTGTTCGAAAGAACAGATGAATGATATAATATTAAAGTATTAATATATATATAAGTTTTGAACGAAATCTAAGATAATGGAAAAATATAATTTGTAATATATTATATATATATTGTATATATATGTATATGTATATGTATTAAATTAATATATATATATATATATATATGCAAGTAATTCTAGTTTGAAATGGTGATTTTTTTTGGGAAAATACCCCAAAATCATTAAATCAAAAGTTTAATTACTCACATAATATTTAATTGATGCTATACAGAAAAGAGTTAGCGTGTGTTACTACCCTTTAAACCCATCGTAAAATAAACCATGTATTCATTTTTTCCAATATAAAATTTTATGGTTGGGTCTATTTTAAGTGTATACTAAAATAATCTACAGGACTATCTTTTAATGGTATATAATTTGAATGACAATTGTGACCATAAAATCCATAGACTGGATTTGCTACTGACGCCAAGATACCTTTGTCTAAGGATAATTTTTTAGCAAGAATGTGTTGATTGATTTTGTAGCCTTTATAAATATTGATTAATCCTAAGCTGAGATATGATAAACTATTTAGTTGAATAAGATACAGATAAGTATGTAAAATATGAAAATATATATAAATTTCTAGTAAATCCAAGAATGCTTTAAATTGTGGTGGAAGAAATAGAATAGAAAATAAAGATGTAAAATTCATTCGAATATAAAAGAATTGAGTTCGGAGTTGATGATTTTGCATTATATTGATTTCAAACATATTTCTTGGTTTAATATTGACTTAAAATGGCAGCATAATTTTTGACCTCGAATAGATTTTTAATATTTTTTTGAGGAACATACTATACCAAATCACAGCCCATGATTGAACCAGAATATACTTTCTAAGACGCTATGTCGTGGATTGAATTTGAGAAAAGCTTTCTTGTTTCCAATGTGTGATCATCCCTTTTCTTATATAGTAATATATGTGAACAATATAGCGTCACTCTATTTGTTGATATCGAATTATATACTTCTACTCAATAGCTCAACAATAAGAGTAGCCTTTGTATTATGAAAGCAACCTTTCCAATCATCTATCAATGCTCACTATTCCCTTTATTTAACTAAGAAATACCCAAAGTTTAACCAAAACCAAAGACTAACACTCATATCTTTTTCAAGGCTACTCAGTTTCTAACACATGCAAGGTCATAAGATTTGCTAGAGACTACATCTTCCATGAACATCCATCAGGGCCGAATTCAACCATTCTAAAACACCGTAAATTTGAGTCAATTGAGCATGTGCCAAGTCCATTTTGATGTAGTTTATGATGCCTGGCAATACATATATTTTTAATTTGATTATCCACCTATATTTATTTCCTTTTAACCAATACTTTTTGTATAATGATTAAATAAATATATGACCCAAATGATATTTCGTATTCCTAAGAATGACTTGAAACCTTTGTCTAGATTTTTAAAAAATATATTTTCTAATTTTCATAATATTAGGGATATATAATTTCATTGTTTACTTTTGTAGATAACATGATGTGCATACTATATTTAATATATCATTGGTTAAGTGAACATTAAACATTAAGTGGTATCAAACAAGGCATCGAGAGATGAAAATGTAATCAGAAGAGGCAAAAAAAAACTTCCTATGGCCTCACTCATTAAAGCCAGGAATCAGATTGAAGATATAAATATACCAAAATATATATATAAATTCAATTATAATATTTTTTTTACCTAGGAAACAAATTTTTGAATAAGTAGTCAGTTATATATAACGCCATAAACGGGTTCTATGTTTATATGACCAAAATACCAATATAGAGATTATCACTAAGAGAAAATACTTCCAACCAGAGTGAAGGAATCCGGTCTTTATCTTTTAATTATTATTGATGGTTAAAAAACACATTCTTTGTCTCCCCCAAGTAGTTCCGCTTCCATCATATGTTTGCGTTTGTCATTTTGAGCTTGACGCCATTTGGAAAAACTCCATCTCCCCTCTAAGCCTGTCTGTAATATTAAAAATACCTAATATGAGAGGAATTAAGCATACAATCTACGAGTTGAGTGCAAAGACATTTGTCATAAGGTGACTTAATCCCTCGTTAAAAGAAACTATAAAGTCCAAAGATTAACCCAGAAAAAGTAGGTCAACTTTCTCAAGACACCTTCTTATCTATCTTATTTTCCTCTCTCTCTTTTGGGTTGTCTCTTTGAGCTCTGTGGATTATTTAATCAATGGCGATCACACTTTTATGTTGTTCATTTTTAACATTTCAGAAGGCAAGAAAAGCAATGGATTGAAGAAACTTTTTGTAGTTGGGATTATAAAATGCTTATTTAACTCTTATTTTGGGCTTGTGGTTCTTAAAGACTTGAATTTTTTATAATGTTTATAGATTGAGACGGCCATTTTGGATCGTATTTAAATAAAGGCGCGAAAATAGGTTATATACCAATATATATTTAGTATTTTGCTTTGTCTTGGGGTGACAATATTTCATGAGACATTTTATACTTGTTAAACCTGTTATTTAGCTAGTTCTACAGTATTTTTGGTCTCATTATTCGGGAAAATCCCTTACTTATAATTAATTGATTGATGTACTTCATAAACAACTATGGATTTGAACTTTCGCGCTATGAATGACGTAATGACGTTCAGTATATGAAGTACTTTATTCATATATGTTATGAGGACTCTTAAAGAGTCTTTTTGGTACATTGAATAATCAAGAGCTAACAATGAAGCTACTCAATTTCATTCGATCATATCTATTACAATACATATTATTCTTTAAAATGAATTGTCAAGACTTTTATTGTATAAGTTTACTTTATTTAGACTGAGCTAATTAAATTATGCCCAACAACAAAATATAAGGAATTAATAATTTATTAGGGCTGAATTAGATGCTCTTAACGAGTAAGATGCATTATAAACGAATTAGGACGATTCAGAGGCTTATTAACGACGAGCCATAATTCTCTAATGATCATAACTTGCTATAAAAATAAATATCCATAGTAGTAGATCGTAGATTACTTCACAGTACAAATTGGGCGTAGGAATAATAATAATAATTTGTGTATGCGTCAAAAATTGGATGCCATCAAGATAAGGATCCTAATAGACATTCATACTATGTCAGACTGACTCATTAGCAATAATCAAGCAAGGAAAGGGGAAGAAGACCCATGAAAAAACTTGGCATTCAATGCATGAAAATAGTTTAAGAATATCTTAAAGTAACATAATAAGAATCAACATGGACCTTCCACCTGTAAGTATTAATTATAAAGCCCGGCCGAAGAATTATTTATAAAGGCCGATACGCATTTTTTTAGTTTAAACTCCAAAAACAGTATCAATCGATCCATACCAACATGTATGTATGTTCCCATATATATCAGATATCGATCGGCATATCGAATATTAATTGAATATAATTGCAAACCTTATGCACACAAATAAAGATTTAAAAAACTGAAATTAAATAAATGTATAAAGTGCAAGTTCACAAATTTGTTAAAACAATTCTTATAAAATACTATAACTACTATACATATATATTTAAAATATATTTTTTAGTGTTTAAAATGAGCACCACAAGATATGACAAGTGTAGTTTTTGTACTTAATGCTAGAGCAAAAATGGGTAAAATCAATCCTTTTTATAATAATTCATTGTAGCCGATGAAATTGATTTTTGGTCAATATAGATTATTCAGTAAGAGGCTATAATTTTATAGGGCTTGATTCAAAATTCCATATCGTCAAAGGGATCAGGACTATAAATAAACTATGCAAATAGATATGAATGCATGGGATGACGAAACAGCAGAGTTGGGATTCGGTACTGCCGATTCGGTATTCGGTAGATTTTATTATATATCTACCGAATATCGATCGGTGCGGGAGATAAGAAAGGAACATAAATTTATTTATGTATCTGCTCTGTGACTTCTTCATATGCATTTAGTATCGGACAATTTATAGTAAAGACAATTAAGTACATAATTTGTTATAATTTTTGTGGAGATTATTTGAAATTTAATACATGTTATTTTTATATAAATCAGTTATGCACTCGGATTTTGAAGGAAATGGAAGGCAATAGCAAACAAATTATTTTCTTAACTGTCTTTTGTTATACGTTGTCCCATATTAAATGTGCTTTCAGCTCCGGAGTTATTTATTTATGTTGCAAAGTGCAACTTCTTCACACCCGTTAATGCTTCCAGTTCTAAATACAGATTTACTTTCGGGGTAGTCGCATCTCTGCGAAGCAGCAGAAGGGATTAGCCCCCTCAACCCTCAATACCCGGAGGAAAATAATAAATTTAATTTCCAAAGTACAATTCCATCGAAAATGAAGGATGTTTGACAGTCTGCAGTGCACCAATGTTTAAAAAAATTAATAAACCTGGGTCGGAAAAATAAATATTGCTAAAACATGGCTATTTTTTTTAAAGCAAACACGATTCAGATAAGAAGAGACCTATTGAGTCTGAGGAAAAGAAAACGCTATTGGTAAGCCATCTGTTATTATAATTAATAAAAATAAAATGTGTTATTGCTGACGGTAGCCGTTTATTAATTATATTTTTTTGTTATTGATCACGTCGTGTATTTTAATTTATTCTAGGATTTAATCCATTTTTGCTTTCTGAGGCTATTATAATTTAATGGTTCATGGTTTCATGGTTAGTGAAACTTAAACAACTAATTTATCTACATATTTTCTAGTATTTTATTTACTATATTTTATTTAAAACGGACCCCGGAAGAGAGCATAATTTGATACGTAAATGTATTGGATTCGAACTAAATTCTATAAAATTAGAACCTAATCATGATAGCATGCCACTGGCCACCCATGTCTTAAAGAGATTAATCCTTTGTAATCAAGAAAGGAAAAATAGAAGAAATGGTAATTTTATAAAATAAAATATATTGTACGTAGTGGTTCAATAATAATGACGGAAGCATAAGGTCGTAGCTACATCTGGTCAAGGGAGTCCCATGGGTTTGCACTTGACAATCTACAGATGTAATTATAAAAAGTTAAGGAATATTTATAAAATCCAAAATTGTTAACTGGCATTCAAGTTTTCGTTTCTTACTAATACAAAAAAGAAATTAACTGTATTATAGCATTCGTTATAATAAAATGTTCTAATTTATAGTGGCTAGCCACTGATCTTTTTGATATCTTTCTTTCATTACATTGGAGCAAAAGAGTTGATGGAAACATGTGTAAATGACAGGCTTGTGAACGGAACGCAAAATTGAACGGCGTTCAGCTGAACGCACGTTCAATGAACGGAACGCTGAACGGAACGCAACTTTTTTTTGAACGCTGAACGTTGAACGCAAAAAAAAAAAGAGTTTTGCGTTCAGCGTTCAATTTTTCCCAACTTTTCTTTGACTATTTTTGGAAATTCTTAAAAAAAAAAAAGTAATCACTACGCAGTACTTTAAAAAAAAAAACGTCATCACTACGCAGTACTTTTTGGGAAACGCAGTACTTTTTTAAATTATTAAAAAAAAAAAAACCATCATCACTACGCAGTACTTTTTTAAATATTTGAACGCTGAACGCTAACGGAACGCTGAACGCAAAAACATTGAACGGAACGCTGAACGGAACGCTAATTTTTTTGAACGCTGAACGGAACGCTGAACGCAAAAAAAAGCTGAACGCTCACAAGCCTGGTAAATGATAATCCAATTCACCAACCAAAAAAGTAATCCCATGTTTTTCATATACATCAGTGTTGCCATGGTGACGTCCCGCGGACTGGAACCTGCCTGAATGGACACCACATTCGGCCCGTTACGTCAGTGGTTGGGAAGTGTTTTTATAAATAACTAATACTCTGATACAATATCTAAAATTTAAATCTAAAAATGTACCGGTAATTTGGCCCCCGAGGTCCTACTTGAAAACAATCTGACCCCCTGAAGTATTTTTAGGGCCTCAGAAATTATGTATTACGCAAAGATGATGCTATAAAATCAGTAAGGATGACTTTAAAATCCTTCTCTCTCATTAATATACTTTTTTATGCTTGCAGCTCTATTTTCTTTTTTTGTTCATGTTATCGTCAGAGTGAAGATCTGTTTATCGTCACTGGTGATAAATAAGAATATATATGATTTCATAGAGTGTGAGGAGATACATTGAATTTAATAGGTAGTATTGAACAATTCTATTGAAAGAATTTATATTTCTAAATGACATGGAACAAGTTCTCCATTAGAACAAAATATTATGTACCCACTTCAGCAACTACGTGATAAATTAGGCCGTATTATATAGCATCAACTAATTTTTATACTATTTTAGCTCCTTTTTATTTAAACAACCATACTTTAGAATGGAGTCCACATGTGATAGCTGTTAAAGTCAGCGTAATTACAAATTCTAGGGCATATAGCAATATGTTATGAGCAGTAACATAGTGCTATACTTCCCAGAGATTTTGTGCAGTAACTTATAGCTAATCAAGATCTTATCCTCCTCCCCTCAAAAAAGAATGGAAAACTAGAGTGTCGTTCATTTTAAATACAAACTTGTCTTCAACAGAGCCCCTCATATTCCTTCCTTCCAATTCAAAAATACAATTACACATAGATTTTTCATCAAAATATATGTTTTTATTGTTTCCTTAATATATTCAATTTACTTTTGTATAAATGCAAGTAAAGGGAGGACGTCACATAAATAAATAATAAAAATAATAAAACAGATATTGAAGGGGGGGGGGGGGGGTTGCTTATTTACCATTATATACATTCAATGAGCAAGTTCCATCTTACAAAATGGAAGATGAAGAAGCAATCTCATTAATTCCATTCTTATCTCAAAGAATAATAAACGCAAGGAGTACTACATATTTCTTCTTATTTTTGTTGTTATTTTTATCTCCTACCAAACCTCAAACCTATAGAATGAAGCCAAGGAAATCTGAAGCATCTCTGAATGACCTGTATAAAGAAGCCTATCTTTTTATATAGAGGGTATCAACAAGAACAATACAATTGTAGTTGAATTCCATTCATTCTTTAACAAATAAAGATTAGTTGCAAATTGGAGAATAGATTGTCTGAACAATCAAGTTATCTCAGTTAATATAATTTGCATAATCTTGGGGTCTACCGAATTATATTCGGTAGTACATGGGATAGATTTCTGCTGCTAATGCCGATCATTTGTTATATTTGTAATCTACTGAGTCTGGCTATCGATTACATGACTTGCGTCGATCGATATATTAAAAGGTGGCAGAGAAAAATTTTATGAACCAGAATCTCTTCAATTAATTACATCTCCCTAGAATCTCGAAATCTACCAATACCGCCTTCAATCGGTAGATTTGTTGTAAAAATTCACTTATAAAAATTGAACGCAGCTTGTTAACGACATATTACTAAATTTATGGCCCTAGACAAATAACTACTTCGGGGCCCTCTCAACTCAAAAGAATATTCTGAGGAATAATAAACACGGGGCCCCATGATTGGACGGACCGCGAGCTAATTGTTCGTCCTTGCTTAGTAGGTAAGATCACTCCTGCCGACACCGGCAGTAGATTTTCCTCTCGAATCCTTCCTCTGATAATTTGCAAAGACTCTCATTTTACAAGTGGTGATAGTATTCGCGACAGCTTTCAAACTTAACTCTTTCATGTACCCTCGAACCTACAATTTATAATATCTTCCAGGTGCTCAAGAACTATTCCTTGACTAACCTCAATGGTATGTGAAGATCCAAAACGTTATGTAACAAAAAAATTATCTCCTTCTTTGGCATGATGAGCGTAATTTTAAAAGGATATACCAATACATATTTCACACATATCATAGCATACGTATATGTACACACATACTCACAATAAAAAAAGATATGAGGCAAGTCCATGGCCCTTCTCAAAAGAGAGTTTCTGCATTCATTTAAAAGGCTCTTAGCATGGTTCCATGCTCTGTTGCTGCATCCAATGGATCCTTTGGAGGAGTGGCAAACACATGTGGAGATTTTTCTCCTTTTTTCGCCATGCGTGTGCAGAAAAACGATTATTTCACTCTGACTGGCCATTATGGGTCACGTTGGGCACAACTCACTGAGTAAAAAATGATTATTATTTATTTTAATTCCCTCTGCATTCATCCGATGACCATAAATATGAATTAAATGCATTATAAGCATCACTGCATTTGCCACTGAAATATTTTTTAAAGCACTCTTGTGTATGTACATACACAACCACTATTCCAAATGATTCCCTGGAAGAAAAAAATCACTCCTCTTTGAAAACCTTTTCACGACTAAAGGGGTGAATGGTAATCTCTCTTACTCTTCCAGACAATCTCACGGCCAGAGACCTCTTGTTTTCGCCATAAAAATCCCAAATTGCCCCTCAACCAGTAGGATTTCGTGTTTCCTACTTTTTACTCTCTCTCTTCTTCTCCTCCCCCCTCTTTAAAGACTACATATTTATAATAAAATATACTTTAAGAGGGACTGCTCACACACATAGCAGATAGAATCAGGAAGACTTAACGGCAAAAAAAAGGAAGGAAGAAGAAAACAATCCCTGCCAACCTCTGCCCATTTTTACGACCAAATATCCAACCAGAGAACGTTTGGAGTACCGTTGGACTTTCCATATATGTATGTACATATGTATATAAAATAATGCTCCAGACTCCATAGTTGTATTACCATGGCACATATTTGTTCATTAGTGGGTATTGTTGCGTCTTGGTGATGGAAAGGATCGAACATAAAGGGACTTTTGGGAGTAGGCATTTAGGAACCATTTATGAAGTAAAACTTATTCGTTTTTTATTACATAGACAAAGTTGATACATCGAATAGTTATCATTTCTTAAAAATACCTTCTTATTTTGTACATAACCATCGTATATTACACATATTGCGACATAAAACGAGCACAACCGTGTCAACCTTTTTTTCAGGTAAAAGTGCCTACTATGATCCTCGAAAAAGAAAATGAGCTAAATCCCTGGCTTAAACGATTAATATCTTAAACGGAATTTCGACAGTACATACTAATATACAACTTAGAATAGATACCCTCTCAAAGAATGAGTGAACATGGTCCAGGAAGCAGGAGAAATTCCAATAAGAAGATGCAACCTACATATGTCGTGATCTAAAAAAGATGTAGAAGTATCTTAAGCCAAATCAAGCGATACATATGTGGAAGATAATGGGTTCGTGGTTTCGATTTTCATTTTTATAATAGTCGGTAGAAAGAATGTATTCGATCTCAGTAGACTTTTTGGAATTCCATTTTTAGAAAGCATTTAAATGGGTGATTATCTGGATCTCCAAGACTTTAAAAAATCAAAAAGAAAGTCGTAGATTTGATTTTTTTCCCCAGAAGAGAGTGAAAATTGGAAAGATGTAGGAATTAACTTTGAAAAACCTTAAAAGTAGATCGAAGTCAGAAGATCGTTACGTTGAAAAGCAATATGTAACTCATGGCGGATGAATTCGACACCCATTTTGGCTAGGGATTACTTTATACCTGACATGAAATAGAAAGGGAAAAACAGCTGTCAATTACAAGGAGATATATTTCTTGTATCTCTCTGGCATCTCTTTTATTACAGTATCAAATTAGTCACAAACCTCTACCATTTTCTATCATTAATAAGCGGATGCTATTATTATTTTTGCGTTATCATAAACAACTTTTTTTCTGTTCTTGAGAAGGAACTCTGATGTGAAGAATAGAAGAACTCAAGCTGTTTATTCTAAAGCAATAATTAGAACAACAACAGTTTTTGGTTTATTTCTTTAAAAATGTTATTAATATTATTTTTTAAAGGGATAGGTTTGTTACTCTCGACCACGAGTCCTGTGGAATAAGACACTCCGGACACAGGAAGGAACTCCATATCAAGGTTCCTCCTCCAGAATATAAGAACTTAAGTTGTTTAATATAATGCAATGATAATTACACCTACAGCTTATTAATAATTGAAAGAAGGAGGGGTTTGTGAATATTTTGATACTATAATTAAAGAGATGCCAGAGAAATACAAGAAAGATGTCTCAATGTTTTCTAATCGACAACCTTTTTTTCTCTTTCTATGTCATGTTGGGTATAAAGTAATCCCTAGTCCTCATTTTTATAAAAGTCGGGACACTGATTGAATGAGATCATTTCTAACACTAATTTACAAAACCTATAAGTAAAACTACTATTAATTAAATTACCTAGATATTAAACTAAAAATACAGGGGGATTCAATTTATTTATGTATTTACCTACCAACCACTAAGCCAATATCATCTGAAACTAAACCAAATATTTTGTACAAAGATGAAGTAAATATTTCACAAATTTCACAGATAAGCCAACATACTTGATTGTATTAAAGTCGAACAACAAATATTTAAGCGGATTATTATACTAAAAGAGTTGGTTCCTTTAGGCCGAAGATACTTATTAATGTCTCCATCTTTTGTTTACATAGTATATGTATAATCATAGAAACAGCATATTTATAATGAATTAATCTTTGAAAAAGACTTGAAAACAACTAAGTATGTTTTGCAATCGAAAAATACACCTTAATAAGTAAAGATTTCCCCTTGTAGATTATTAGAATTTCTTAATATTGGTAATAGGTAATAAATGCTGTATCATAGCCCCCCTTCCATTATAATATTATTATATTAAACATCATTCCATATTATCAGTCTTTTGATTGGTTCTAAGAATTTTAATTACATTATTCGTATTTCTTCTTTTTTAACAGGGCCTGGTATAATTTATAATTAAGCCAATAGGCCTTTTAGTTTATAAGCACTGGTCCTCCAATACTAATCAACGGATATTAATTATTTTTAAATAGAACAAACTTTTAAAAAAATAACCTATGATTATACGAATTTACTAAAAAGTAAACTTATTTTAACTTCCACTGATTTTATTTTATCTTACTTAATCAAAACCCTTTTGTCATTCAGATTTTAATGTATTTGGGACTTTTAATGAAAAGCATTTGATGTATACAACATTTAGTTTCTAAGCCATAATTTATATTAAGTAAAATACATGTTTTCTAAACTGAATTGCAAACATCAAGGGAGCTCAATAGCTCAGTGGAAGCGTTTTCAGTCCTTAATATTAAATGTGCAAATTCGCTTCCATTGCGAATTTGATCCTTTTTTTGAAACATCATATAATTGACTAGTTATAGCACTACAATGCATATTCATTTTCTTAATGAATTGAAGGATATGGACACAAAAAGTAACTAGAGGCGTATATACACTCAGAGAGTGCAAACCTCCGCCGTCACGGGGTCCTTATGAACCTTCCGAGGCGGATTTTTCACGACTGGGGCGGCGTAGAGGGACGAGGGAGGATTCCCCTCGACGGAAATTCCGAGAGAAAGACGCTCCCGGCACCCGATTTTACAGCACAGCGACATCTATTGGCAGAGTAGGCTAACTTGAAATATTTATTAGTATTTAGCTCGTTTTGCATCTTAATTCTGCACTCAGAGATGCCAAAATTTAATCACTTGTTACTTTTGACATTTCCAACCACTCCACCAAGTTTCATCCGAATCCGTTCCGTACTTTTTGAGTTATCCTGCTGACAAACCAACAAACAAACAAACCAACGCCAGTGAAAACAATACCTCCTTCGGCGGAGGTAATAAATTCAGTGAATTTACACAACATTCACGTAGCTAAAAAATAATTAAGTGTCTCATTATTTAAAATTTTAATTATCAGTTTGTAAACATTCAAACAACATATTTCAAAATATCAACGATGAATTTACCTCCTAATACACAGTTTGCCTGCAATAAGAGTTCAAGAGCTCTTGTTCAAACAATTAACCAGCAATGAGGAAATAATGTACAATAATATCAGAAGTCAATTTCGTGCAAAAAAAATTATGATCTCAATTTAATCAGTTTGAATTTAAGTCTTATCACTTCCAAATTATCCACAGAAAATTTGGTTGAAATCTAACATGGCAATTTGAAAAATAGACAAAACGTTTAGGCGAATAAAATAAACATGGCGATGATGAATTTTCCAGGAGTTTACAACCCCACTAAAACAGTCCCTGAGCTCTCAAAACTATTCACTGAAAATTTCGTCAAGATCTAATTAATCGTTCGGGAGATAAAGGGAAACTAACGAACGACATATTTTTTATATGGATATAAATAAACAATACATCGTTAAAATTAGTTCATCGAACCTAGGAACCTCTTTTCCATGAGTCTCATTAAAACTCCCTCTCGGAAGTCGAATCTGCACCCTCAGCATTTAATGACGCGCACGCTTCCACTGAGATAACGTTATTCCTTATACAGCTTTCTTCATTGTTTAGTAGCGCAGATCGGAACTTTGAATTCAACTAACATTACCTTCAATCATAACGATTTAAATCCAACGAAGGACAATAATTAATAATCCAATTTAATTATAGATGTAGAGGTCAATTCTACATATCAACATTAAATATTTTATTTATACTCATCATAAGAACTCATAGACAACTGCATGTATTAACGTATAGGAGGGAGATCCAGCCTATCGCCTTTTCCTTCCGCCCTTATCGGCCCCGCCTCTCTCCAGCATCTTTTGTCGCTTGTTCTCGGACTGGGAGAGGGTCTTTGCCACACGCTTTCGGGCCTCCTTCTGACGCTTGAACTTCTTTTCTTCCTCACCGGTCTTCCGATCAATGAGCTGCTGGATCCTCTTGGATGTGTCCTTGGAAGCCTTCTCCTGCTTGGCCTCAAAGACCTTTTTGAGCATGGTGATTTGGTCGTTGATCTTCTTTTCCTTTGGCTCGATCAAAAGAGGGATCCTCTGACTGTCAACGGAGGGCTTTTTATTGGACTCCATCTTGGGTTTGAGATGATAGGGAAGGTCCTTTTGCAAGCTGCGAGGAACACGGAGCTCACTAAACACCTTAGGCTCACGCGTGATCTCAGTATAGAGAGAATCCTCATTTGGAAGATTATGTATTTGCTTCTCCCGCTTGATTTGACCCGTTGTGCGCATGCCCTTCCATTTATCCTCGCCGGAGAGAAGAAGGTTCGTAACTGGGCGTAGTAACGTGGAATCTCGACATTGAACCAGTTTTGACAAATACAATGTCTGACTTGAGGATTTTGTCCTCGAAAGTAGCTCGGAATGCCCCAGGGGGACTGCTGAGACATTTCTTAATTTGACCCCTCACCCCCGAGACTGTCCGAATGGCAGCACCCTCGAACTTGGCCACTTCAAGCCCGGAGTTAAACATCCCCTTTACAAAAGCCGTCTTTCGGAATATCTGATAGGGCTCTCCCGTGAGCTTGAGCTTCTTGACGACCCGGGCAGTTTTATCCATTTCAACCACAGATCCCGTAGCGGCTATTCGGAAGTTGTTTCTGTACTCCCCTGAGGACTGGACAGCAAGGAAACCGTTGCCTTGTGGTGTTATGGGACCCCAGATGTGGCCGTCACAATGGAGATGTTGGGGGGTGTATTTTACCATGCGATGTCGCATGTTATGGTCTTGAATGGAGAGAATGGGAATGCTTTGAAAGCGTCTCCACCCGAGGCTGATGGTCAGGGGATCCTTGTTCTTGAGGATCTTGGGGGTACCATCGATGCTTCTTCAACCGTAGCTGAACGTATCCAATTTGATCCTCCCCGGCGAGAATACCACCGAGGATTAAGGGATTTCGTGGGTTAAAGTGCGTCCCATTTCGCAAGGAACCTTCTCTATTTCACAACGGACATACATTCCTGGACGGAACCCCTCGTACTGGATACGGAGCTCATCGTCCATGCCATCAAACTCTTTACGGTTGAGTAGGGTTTGAGCCTCGATTCCCGCTTGAGGTCATCGTAATGGGTCTTTCCTCCTTCGCCGTCATCGTAATTCATGTCAAACTTTCGTTTGAGTTCCTTCTTACGCTCAAGTCGCTTTTTGCGAACTTCTTTTTCATCTTCGACGATTCGAGGTTCATCATTGGACTCTAAAATAGAAAATATTTGGATTTATACACACATTAATTCGTTCATCTATATTGAGCACCCTATTAACTCTTTCAGATTTTATTAATCTAAGAGACTTTTTGTTGTTTAAAAAGTTTCATATTTTACAAGATGTAAAAGTTACTAATCAAAATTATGATTTTAATAAATGTATAAATTGACTATTTTAAGACACCATAGTAACAAAACAACTGAAAGTATATATTTTGATTACATAAACCAAAAGCATTGCCATCTCTAAAAACATATTTAAAATATGTTAAAAAACTGATACAACTATTTCGGTTCCAGAGTATTCAAATAATATCGATGGTTAAAATACAGTCTATTTATCAGCAAATGTTTAAAATACTTTTCTTACTAAAAAAGCTCTTCTATTGAGCCAAAATCATAATTACAACAAAGACTGATTCAAATATCAAATTTATAGCAACATTCCAAACAAACAATTATTTATTCTTATATGACGTTAACACAACAAATTCCACGGAAAATAACCGTTTGGTCAATAAAGGGGCATTATTTAACTTTGCCATTTATATGTACCAAAAATACCACATATGTTTCAAAATAAAATATAAATTGCGTTGTAGCTACGATAATTTGATTGAAATATTAAATCAAGAGCAACATTTCGAGAGAAAAAATGATTTATATACTTTAACATTGAAAATCGCAATTTCAACTATAAAGAACTTTATTTTTTACACGATTTGAAGGACAAGTGAACTCAAAAAAAGTTGTTTGAAATTCTTCCATACACATTTTGTCATCAACATGTACCTAAAAGATTTAATATCAACCCTAAAACGGATCCATAATATGTGTACTCACCTGACTCCTCCTTTTTGCTCCCAGCTCGATGCACTTGACCAGTCTCAAGATCCTCAAAGTCATCATATTCTTCATCGTCATCCTCCAAATCATCCAACTTCAAGAGCTCCTCAGCATCCTCCGAATCCTTCCACTTCCCCGTGACGAAGCAGTCCTTGATTGATGCAATATTTTCCTGGGCGCCCCAATCCTTTAAAGTAACCTTAAACTTGGAGGTGTCCTCTTGATTGGCCATGCTCTTGTTTTTACTCTTGGCGCCCTCCACAGACCTCATTAATTTAAACATGCCACCGATTTCTTCATCTTCTCCTTCGCTGCCCTCGTCTCCTCCTTCCTTAATGGTATCATCCTGTCCATAGACCAACTTCCGAAGGGACTTGGTCCCCGTTTGACGTGCATAGAATCCTTCAGATGCCTTACGAGCTAAATCACTCTTCCACCTTAAGGCCGAACTCATTTCTAAATATCTTCCTCTTCGGCAAGGGAATCTTCATCCTCTGATTCTTCTTCCTCTTCGCATTCTCAGACTCTTCATCCACCTCCATTTCATCACCAACATCCACATCTTCAGTATCAAAGATAACTTTCCGTCTCTGAGTCACTCTCTCTTCCCCGGGTTCTTCCTTCAAGTCTGAATATTTAATGGGCTCAAAGTTAGAGAAGAGCTGCACTTCACTCTCCTCCATTTTCTCGTCCAGGGCAACTCATTCTGTAGAAGGGCCTCACTCATGTCTTCTTCTTCTCCATCCTCCTGGGCTACTACTCTTCGGCTCCGCTTGCTTACAAGCATCAATGTACACGGCATCCTTGTCGTAGACAATTCCTCCTACTCACTCATGGGAGCATAAATCTTCTTATCCCTCTCATCCAGGGACCGCTTCCCTGAAGAGGAGCCCGTCTTCTCGGGAAGTGGACAGGGATCGGGAAGATGACTCACGTCACTTACGGAAAAATCCCCAACTCCAGCAATGTGAATCTCAGACTTGTTTTTTAGTGAGTCCCTCTCAAATAGCCATAGAGAGATATTTTGCGGTCGGATTTGGGATCTGTTCTTAAGGTTCGGGATCTGTGAGATCTTCTAGTCGGTCTGCGAAGACGTAGGGGTGGGACTCTCGCCAGAGGAGGGGCCTGAACTTGAGTACGGAGATGAAGCGTCCCAGATTATGTATTTCTGTCTTATGATAGTCTCCTCGAATGGTGCCGCTGAGATAAAATAGCTTTGCTCCTTGGTAGACCTCGGTCCAGAAGCGATGCTTCATCATCTTCTTGGTTCGTCGGAGTACTTTGGCATTCTTGAAAGAGTCTAAATGTGTGAGGATGCCCATGATTTTTGGGAATCCGTGGACCCGACAGATGTCTAGAAACTCAAAGACCTCCATCTCGAAGCCGAATGAGGCCGTCTACGAGGATAAGAGCGAGATCAGCGATTTTGGCGACGTCTATCATGGCTGGATATCGTTGGGGCACTCGATGAAGGTGAGCCGCCTCCGCTTTCCAGATAGAACCGTGACGGGGCCCTGAACATCGCTAAGAACTTCCTTGGTAAAGTTACGAACCAAACACTTCAAGAGTGTGGATTTGCCCACTTTGGGTGGTCCCACGATGGCTACGACGTAGGGAGGGGGCTCCAGAGGGGTCCGGTCTACTGTGGGAACACGCTTTCGCTTCTCGGAAACATCTTCCTTACGACGAACTGTCTCTCCGTCTTACCGATGTTCTGAATAGCAAAAGCCTTGGGATTTCGGGCGCGAGCGGACTCTTCGTCCTTGGAATGACCCTTGCCTTTCTTCTTCTCGGCTTTTCGGCCAGAATGGGAGGCCTTGTGAGCCTTTTTCTTGGAGTCGAACTCGTCCATGCTGGACCTCAAGAGGTTACACGTGAGTTTATGTATGAAATGTTATTGTTTCATAGACAGCTAGGCTTTTATTTATAAACAAAAGAGTGAAGAGAAATAAGAGAGATGTAGTAAAAGGAAGTTCGAGTCGGGCTAATGTAAATGTAGGTTTAGGGGATTCTAGGGCAATCACCCCCCAGACAATCACCCCTCGGACTAGCACCCCCCGGGCATTTATCCCCCGTTAGTAATATTTCTTATCTCTTAAAGTCCACTTATGAAGTTAACTATGTTTTCTAGCTATTAACAAAGGTGACGTCACTGGTTAACACACAGTTCCAGTCTTTAGAATTGGAATTTGTATAAATTAAACGTGCATAAATTTGCAAATTTCGTGTCTTAGACCTTTTATCTGGGCTATCTATGTACAACTAGACAATCATACAGTTTGTAACTATCAACTCAAGATATCTTATTTATCTCATAATATGGGTCCTAATCTATTTTCTAAGATTTTATCAAGGACCACTTGTCCTAAATCGAAGACTATGATCATTGGAGAAAGTGACTATTTGACAGGCTTGTGAGCGTTCAGCTTTTTTGCGTTCAGCGTTCAAAAAAAATTAGCGTTCCGTTCAATGTTTTTGCGTTCAGCGTTTCGGTTCAGCGTTCAAATAAAAAATATATTTCCCAAAAAGTACTGCGTAGTGATGACGTTTTTTTTTTTAGAAAATAATTTCCCAAAAAAGTACTACGTAGTGATGACTTTTTTTTTTAGAAAAGAATTTCCCAAAAAAGTACTGCGTAGTGATGACGTTTTTTTTTTTTTTAGAAAATAATTTCCCAAAAAAGTACTGCGTAGTGATGACGTTTTTTTTTTTTTTTTTTTAGAAAATTATTTCCCAAAAAAGTACTGCGTAGTGATGACGTGTTTTTTTTTAGAAAATAATTTCCCAAAAAAGTACTGCGTAGTGATGACGTTTTTTTTAGAAAAGAATTTCCCAAAAAAGTACTGCGTAGCGATGACGTTTTCCGAAAAAAGTACAAGAAATGTTTGGAAAAATTGAACGCTGAACGCAAATTCTTTTTTTTTGCGTTCAACGTTCAGCGTTCAAAAAAAAGTTGCGTTCCGTTCATTGAACGTGCGTTCAGCTGAACGCCGTTCAATTTAGCGTTCCGTTCACAAGCCTGCTATTTGAAAATCAAAAAATCATCAACTCAAATAAGTTGACATATACATTTTATTCTCAATTTATTATATTCATTGTTTCCCACCCGAAAACGTGTTCCTGTGGCTTTTTAAAGATAACTAAGTACCCATAGTTTTCGCGAGCAGCGGAAAATGAGATCAAGAAAGTGATTCACCAGTGACGTCACCTTGTTATAGCTAGAAAACATAGTTAACTTCATAAGTGGACTTTAAGAAGCAAGAAATATTACTAACGGGGGGGTTAGACCTGTTCAAATTTAACACTTTGAGATGTAGATTTCTCTGAAAAAATGCAGTATTCCAACTGAATTTGAACTGAAAAAATGCAGTTGGAATACTGCATTTTTTCAGAGAAAATCTACATCTTCATAGAGTAAATATTCCTTGCCATCCATTGTGCTTGTTGAAAAGCTCCTGATTTGGTCCAATGGATGTCTCGAGGAAGTTTTGTCTCAAACAGTATAAGACACAAGTCGACCACTTCTCTATAATCAGCTCTAGGACTGGTCTTGTCAAGGATTTTTTTTCAATTGCAGTTGTATTGCCTTTAATTCTTCCATTCTTGCTCCACTTCGTCTAAAGTATTAGGATTGCTTTTATCCAAAGTATTCCAATTATCCTTCACGTAGCTAAAAATATTGTTGTTTGACTTTTAATCTTGCCAAAAAGAGTATCACGTACTCCTCCAATAATAATTTTGGAAATGTGATGGCGAAAAGCAAAATAAAACATATTTTTGCCAAGTTTTTTCTCAATTAATTTTGCCGAACCTTCCTTTGTTTTCCTTTGTTTATATGTCTAAAAAGTAAGTAATTTAAACTGCGCATATGGTTGGTATCATATATACCTATATATTATAGCGTATTTTTATAAAATTAATAATTATATTAGGAAAAAAGGTAAAATTTTAGTTTTAAAAATAATTTTCCTTCCTTTCCAATGTTGAAATATATGTAATACGACGTACTTGCATAGCTCTCTTAAAACATGTGTTCTATATATGTAGTCGGTTACTAAATAAACTTGAAATTTAAAAAAACAAATTGCATTTTTAAATAAAATATGTTTGTTTGTCATACCCCTTTTGTATAATAATGTTTCTTTAAATCTCATTTGGACTACTATATCATCATAAAACTTAACTTTCATTGGCGCCGCCCTAAATGGCCATGCGGCAGGCATTCCGGCGGCCCAAATTTAAAAATATTTTCCTCTCGATTATTTAAGCCTTGGAGAACCAGAAAGCATCTATCTGAATGTTTTTAAAGAAAAGTGTAAATTTGAACAGGTCTAGGGGGGGTAAATGCCGGGGGGTGATTGGCACGGGGGGTGGTTGTCCTGTTACGGGTTTAGGGCTCCCATTTATTTTCTATAAATTCTATTTTTATTTCCTACCTAATTTATTTTACTTTTAACTACCTTGAATTTATTATAGAAAAAGGACAAATATTACAAAAAAGGACATTATCGTCTCAATGAATATCTGATTGAGTCGAGTAAATCTCTTTTTGTAATAGTATTTGCCAAGATACATAGAGATAGGGTTGCCAACTATGAGGGGGGAAAATAAGGGACACCTCATTTGTGGGCGGCGCGAAAAAATATGAAGCGGGGTTCAGGGGGCAATTTCCTGCATTTTGACCAATTTTAGGAAAAATAATGTAAGGGAGACATTTCCACAGTTTATTTTGAACACAAAAACACAACAATTACAAGATAATGGACCACGGGAACACTAAGTGGTTGTGCATTTTTTCTTCATTCTTTATTTCTTAATGTTGCTCCTGCAATCATCTCATTGCTTCCATTTGTATTTCTTTTGGCTTCTTGCAGCAGCTAGAAGCCTTTTATTCTTTAAGGCTGCAGAGTAGAACTCTGAGCAAGGCATGCCATAGTTGAGGCTGACAATGAGCTCTGCCTGATGAGTGCAGTGGAACATTTGTTCCTCACGTCGGACCATTTAGCATTCATGAGAGAGAAGATCCTCTCCACAAAGCGGTAATACGGGACAAATTGCGTCCCGTTACAAATCAATACGGAACCAGTACTTTTGTTTCCAAATACGGGATGATTCCGTATTTCAAGGGACGGTTGGCAACCCTACATAGAGATAAGGTATATCAGACAGAAGGAGTTCAGCCTGCTAGGACAGAATGGTGATTTTGACGTTACAGATATACTCTTATGTTATAAATTTTGATAAGAATTACTAAATAAACTCATACTTTTACTTAGTATTTATTTTGAAAAACACAATATAAAACATAGATCGTAGAAAATTCATAGGATCTTATTTAATGCAAACATATTTTATCTTTAGAATTACTTAATTAGAGGCAGGAATTGACATAAATTCAACGCAACCTCGTTAAATCATATAAATCATGAAGAATATTTCGGGATACTTTATGAAGGATAACATTGACTTTTCTTGTAATATTTGGGTCCCTTTCTAAAGATATTTTTTCTTTGAAATTTTTAAAATAAATATTCAATTTTATATTAATTTGCACAAATTCTTCAAAATATGGTCTCAAGACTTTTTTGGAGACTCATTCAAGCCAGGGAGATAAAGAATTCAAATTGATGAAATAATACACATGATTTATAAATGGAATAAGTTTAATATATTCTAGACATTATATTTATATAAAAAAATTATACATGAATTAATATTTAAATGAATTGAATATTTTTCTTTAAATTACGTGAGGAGGGCATATTTTTATTTTTGAAATCGAAAATTTTGTTCTTCAGTGCCTTTATTATAATGAATGTCCTTAATCTGGCAAATTTACTATAATATCCGAAGGAAGCTTCATATAAACGTCTTCGTAATTATATTTTTGAAGGACATCAATGAGCTCTTTTATCACATTTGCGTCCCTTCTTATGCCATATTCTCCGTGAAATTGATTGAAGAGGGTATCCAGTTTCTTGATAGCTTGGACAAATTCTTCTGAGGGTTGTCTTAAGCCACATTCATGAATGTAGAATAAATATTGATTGCAATGTGAATTAATTATGAATTTCACGCCATATAGGACATTATATTTAATTTTTGAAATGGCCAAGTGCGTTGGTCACCTCCTTTGATAATAAACAACACATTAAAATGAAAGAAAAATAAATATTTCATTCAACAGTGGCTATTTTGTGTGATTGTTTGATGAAGGACTGAATGAATAAAAGTTTATCCTATCCCGAAATATTCTTCACGATTTATATGATTTAACGAGGTTGCGTTGAATTTATGTCAATTCCTGCCTCTAATTAAGTAATTCTAAAGATAAAATATGTTTGCATTAAAATAAGATCCTATGAATTTTCTACAATCTATCTTTTATATCTGTGTTTTTCAAAATAAATACTAAGTAAAATATGAGTTTATTTAGTAATTCTTATCAAAATTTATAAGATAAGAGTATATCTGTGAGGTCAGAATCACCATTCTGTCCTAGCAGGCTGAACTCCTTCTGTCTGATCAATGAATACTTAAACAATCAGGAAAGGTAGAGTCGCGCAACCTTTCAAAACAAAAATTCAAAGTGGGATGGACTAATTTATTTATTGCTGCGTGAATGAAGTAGTGGAAGTGTGTAGAGGAATCGTTTTCGAACTACCTATTTATCTTCAAACTAGACGACAATGGGGAAGGTTTGTGTTGCTCCGGGTTGCAAGAGTGGCTACAAAGCAAAGGGCAATGAGGGCAAAAAGAGACGGTTCATATGTTCCCCAAGGATGAGTCCCTACGCCAACTCTGGACAAAGGCTGTTCCGCGAAAAAATTAGATACCTTCAAGACATTCTGCGTTGTGTGACGTACATTTCATGCCCTCCGATTATAAGCCAGAGTCTACTGACTCTAATCCATCACGTTCAGACAGATCTGGAAAAACTCTTTGTCTTAAGATATAAAAAAAGATGCCGTCCCTTCCAATTTTCCAAATCTTCCTCACTACTATTCAAAAAAGCCTCCTCCAAAGCGTTCCTCTACCTCAACCTCCTCCTCACGACTCCTTAATGAAAACGAGCGAATTTAAAAAAGATTAAGGCTTTTGAAGAGGCCAACTCATTTTTAACACTCGAAGAGCTTCAAATTAAAATGGATAGGACTTGCCTTCCGAGCGGCGTTCAAGAACATTATGATGAAAAAGATAAAGAGCTATGGTTCTTCAAGATGAACTTCAGTCATGGAGGACCGTCAATAGACTTCAGTCTAAAGATTAATGAAGAAATGTCAATCCATATACGGTAAGCCAAACTTCATTCCTTAACCTTTATTTATATATTGTTTTTCACATATCAAAACTTGACTATTCCTTAGTATTTTCTTATTAATACTGATTCTTACAACTACGATGACTTTATTCCCTGCTATGTTGTATTTTTCAGGGTGAAAGATAGAGATCTATCTTTTAATCATCTCGAACATATCACCAAGAACAATCATATTACAAAATGTGACACCCTTCTTAAAATTTTGGCCTTCTTAAATTCATTGACATCAAACTCTTCCACCAATCAACTATTTAGTTTGGAAATGAATTAAACACAGCTTTAAATCATTTGACAAATATCTTGCCCCATTTGGACGAAGCAAAAGAGAAGAAATAAAACTTTTTGATTGAACAATTATCCTTGTTGTTTAAATGTCCACAACAACGGAGATACAGTCCTGCCTTGTACGCCTTATCTATGTCCTGGAAAGGTTTCTCAAAGAGTCTTTATAGAGATCTACGTAAAGAAGTTCTCACATTACCTACAATACGTCGCCTTACGGAACTTTCTTCATCTTTGAATTTAGAAACTGGATTGGCTGACTCTACAATAACTTACCTAAAGGCTCGCTTCAAGGCTCTAAGTCAAAATAGGGATAAAAACATTAGTATAATTTTCGACGAAACATATTGTACAAAACATGTTGTTTTAGTATTCATTGCCAAGAGAGTTGGTTTTAAACTAAAATGTGTATTTATGATTTATTATCAAAATCACTCTTGATATATTTAGTTATATTTAATATATATTATATTTAATTTTCAATAAAATTTCCATTTATATTTTCTACTACTGCTTAAGAGGACTTCTTATCTTGTTGTTATTTTATACGGTTAAAAAAAAAAGAGATTGCATCAACACTCAAATCATTGTATATTTTTTTAATGAAGAGTAAAATATGATTTATCAAGAAAATAAATAAATGATGAACACTTTTAAGGAAACATTCGAAAGCAAAATATTGTGATATTTTAAAAATGATTAATTAATGTTATAATATGAGCGGTCATACGGCTGAGTATGATTATAAAATGATAACACTATTTAATATAAAAAACCTCATGACTTTGACATTGACTGTTGAAAATTCTGTTATTATTGTAATTCCTTAGTATTATACGATTCAGTCTAATTCAATCCCCTCAGTAGTCATATATATACAAGGAAAATGGAAAGGGGCAGTGTAGTACCTATAGTAATCTCAGTCCAGACAATGGAGTTTCAAAGATATTAATTTGAGAGTAGTTGCCTTACCTAATAATATGTTGGAATGAATTTCCTTGATTGGATTAACATTGGATAAATATGATTCTTCTTTCCCTCTCCTTATTATTTATTCAAAAGCTCTCCAAGTCTTCAAATGAAACTGTAAGTCTTCTTCTTAGACCCCAGGTAACTTCAAGGAACATCTCAACAGTTATGTCTGTGAATTGAATGCAATATGTTTGGGAAAATCCTAAGGAAAAGAAGTACGCGGCGAACGAGTATTAAGTATCAAAGTGATGGATTGTCAAACTATGAAATCGCCAAGGCTGAGTCCGCTAAAAATCCACTACAACATTCTTATTCGCGGCCCGAGTTCGTGACACAAGGTTAATCTTAGAAGCCTTAGAAGTGAGCACTTCCACGAATATATTCACACACCCACTATGACAAACTGTGTATATTAGAATACTTATAGGTACATAAAATAATAAATATCCTTCTTGCATCATAGAATAAATTATTGATTTTATATTTCCAAGTTGATTAGTCTAATACAATATATAGTCAGAGGAGAGACTTTATTACCTCCGCCGAAGGAGGTATTGTTTTCACTGGCGTTGGTTTGTTGGTTGGTTTGTTTGTCAGCAGGATAACTCAAAAAGTACGGAACGGATTCGGATGAAACTTTGTGGAGTTGTTGGAAATGTCAAAAGTTACAAGTGATTAAATTTTGGCATCTCTGAGTGCAGAATTAAGATGCAAAATGACTAAATACTAATAATATTTCAAGTTAGCCTACTCTGCCAATAGATGTCGCTGTGTTGTGAAATCAGGCGCCGGAAGCGTCTTTCTCTCGGAATTTCCGTCGAGGGGAATCCTCCCCCGTCCTCTACGCGCCCCAGTCGAGAAAAATCCGCCTCAGAAGGCTCATAAGGACCCCGTGACGGCGGAGGTTTGCACTCTCTGAGTGTATATATGCCTTTTATTATTATATTATTGAGGTTGCATTTAATATTATTGTGATTTGTTACGAAGAAAAAAAATAGGTTTTCCTTTTTATTTACTTATAGTTATTTACAAGTGTCAAAAATAATTTATTTTTTAGAGAGTTACTGTGATTTGGAAAATTGCATTTCAATATTGTTATCAAATTATTTAAGGAACTTGCAAATAAAAAGGCAAACCTGTTTTTTTTTTTCTTCGTAACAAATCACAATAATATTAAATGCAACCTCAATAATCACCTAAAAGTAGTTACTTAATATGATCAATACTTCGTCTTACTAAATTGATCTTTTCTTTACTTTCATGCCAGATATCGAAATTATAAAAACTGTTCTGAAATGCATTGACATATACCAAAATATATTACATATTGGTTATAGTCAATAGACTCGAAACAAAAAATATATCACCGCTTAAATAGAACACTAAAATATGTCAACTTTTTGAAATATATAGCCGATTTTTCTATTAGTACGAAAGATATATAAATTATAAAAACGGATTTGAAATGCACAGATATAGTAGAAAAATAAATACTACTGACATTTGTGGTTATACTTACTTTCCACGAACATAACTGGGCCTGAACCATTAGAAATGATGAAAATTGTAAATTTCACAAATATCCTTATCCTGGACACAAAAGCAAAATTAGAAATGATTAAAAGTATTTTTTCATGTTTGCTGGACATAGGCAAATAGAAAATAACAGTTTCAACTCAAGGACAAAAACTTTGTTACACGGTGTTATTTGTAATATAGTTAAAAGGTCTTTTGTTGCTTTGATTGTGTGAATAACAACGATGTATTTAGTCACTATGGCATTGATTGTCTCAACGACATATTTTCGTAGAATGATATAAATGGTTATTGGGGGTCTAGTCCTTCAAGCTCTGGAATATTTCCATTGTTTCTTGATACGTCTTGAGGAGTTTCCTACTATGTAGACTAAAGAAGATCTCTCTAAGTTTGGGTTCCTCTCCAGAAAAGTAGCTTATCAATATTTTAGTATATGTTTGATATGCTACGCATCCAGATAAGAAAAGCTTCAATGTAATACAGACCCCCGTGCAGAACATACCCTAAGGTCAGGTATATATTTTAAAATACCGCATTTACTATAAAAAAGCATATTCCTATTATCATTCACTTTTCTCCTTTTAAACATCCATGACATATATTTGTTTGATCATATTTTCCATTATCACTTTATCCACGTAGTCTTAAGAACAATTCCGATAGAAAAAAAACCTAGCCAAAAAATTTCGATTCAATCCCCTTTATTGAGTAAATTATATACATTCTTTATAAATATGACTAGCTGAATCCAAATCTAACATCCGTTTTGACCAGTGGGCCCAGATTTTTTTACTTTTTATCACGATTTTCTTAAGTGCGATACTTTAATGCGTATTTTATTTCATAAATTGATATAAAATCAACAAAAAGGTACTAATAGGAATTTGAAAATGACACCTGACCGGGGTTCAAATTTAAAAACAAGTGTTTAAATCACAATTTTATTGACTTGTTAACACGTAATTTTTCATATTTTATTCAAAAAGTACAAATAAGAGTTTGAAAATGCAAAATGCTCAATTTTATATTGACCTCTAATTTTTTTGGGATAATAATCAACAATTCCTGGATACATACCAGGAAATCAACTAAAGTGCTTTAATAAATGTTTGTTAGGCTACGCCCCCGAGGAGACGGCTTCCTTCCTAGACAACTCCATGCGCCACATCATATCCCCACGCGTCTCCCTTTCATCCGACATAGGCTATGCAGAGTGCATGAACGCAGGGAAATCCCGCTACAACGAGGACCAGTCCGCCATCAACCGAGGATTCCTCCGCTCACCCAGCCGAGGCGTGACCATCCCATACCTCTTTGTGGCCCTATTCGATGGTCACGGAGGATCCGGGGTCTCCCTCAAGGCCTCCAAGGAACTACACTCCGTACTCAATCAACACCTTGAGGACATCCTTGATACGCTCATAAACCTACTACTGAATCCAAATCCAGAGTATCCGTCCGGAGGCGAAGACAGTCTCATCGAGGATGGAGAAGACGACGATGATGAAGAAGACGAAGAGGATCTTAACCCGGACGACGTTCCTACACTGGATGAACTTATCACAGGTTAAAACGTGTTTTCTTTTTATGGGTTCTTTATGTAAAATATACAAATGAATAAAAATACCAAGAGGGGTGGTGATAATAAAATCATAATTAGTAGACATAAAATAAGTTTATGTATTAATTGTAGCTGGGACTACCGATTTATATTCAGTAGATCGATACTACCGATGTTAGATTTTTAAACCGATACAGATACCGCACCATTTGGAAAATACTACCGATAACATGATTTCAGTCAATCCGTAGTGGTAGATTGAAAAGTGAAAATCATAATATAATATTGTAATCATCCAAATTCAATCAAACATTACAAAACCACAGACTTCAGCTCGTAACAGGACTAGCACCCACCGACAATCAACCCCCTGCCATTCACCCCCCCCCCTCGTACCATTTACCTCCCGGTACTAATATTTCTTATCCCTTAAAGTCCATTTTTGAAGATAACTATGCTTTCTTTTGCATTAGTTTTTGCAAACTATGTTCCTAATATCGGCCATATAAAACATATAACCGATATTAAAAACATAGATTTTAAACACTAATGCAATTTTGTCATAACGAAAACATAGTTACCTTGATAAGTGGACTTTAAGAGATAAGTACTATTAGTAACGGGGGTAAAAGCCCGGGGATTATTGTCGGGGGGGGGGGGGGTGCTAGTACGGGGGGTGGTTGTCTTAAACTCACTTCAGCTATGCAATTGTAATAGGTACAACTTGTAACAACTCTATGCAAGAAGAGGTCATCAACTGGGACAGGCCTTGGGATCACGTCGTCACAAAGGAGCATTTTCCTGGCTGCCAAGGTGACGCCTCAAATAATGTACCTTTCTGTCCAGATCTGCTACCCTTGAGGGATTATTTTGTGCCGCATGTAATATCCTCCACTCAAAGAGGTCTTCCCTGACGACCAATAATTTCAAGCAGTTGGTGATGTTGAAGGGTAGCAGCAATCAATTTAAGATATTCTTCAATGAGGACTTCAAGAAACACGTCGTTCTAGTGTAATAAGTTATGTAATTTTCAAATTTGAAAATACTATACATACTTTACTTCGATTCTTAAGTTAACCTGAATAAGATAAATAACTCATTATTATAGGGTTTTTTATTCTACCGATCATTACATTTAGTATAAATCTACCGATAGGACACAACTATCTACTGTCTACCGATATCGGCTAGATTTTTTTCAAAAGAATCTCCGCATTGATTAATGTCATGTTTTATTATTAGCTTTTGTAATATATTTAGTTTAAAATTAATCCTCTAAGGCAGGACACGTCACAATAATAAAATATCATAATATTTATAATTTGATTATATTACAGATGAAGTGAGAAACACGCATAACATAAAAATATTTATATAATATATGTACAACTTCTATTGAAGAGATCCCTCGTTGATTATATCTTAGAAGTTCCCTTAGGTCTTTAAGCAATGAGTCTCAAAAGATAATTTAAATGACTGAGCTATAGAATATTATTTTTAACGATATCCACTTGTTTCCTTTTTTTATCACGTATATTATGAGCTGCAAATAAATTTAATTTTTTTATGTGCTGTATCGAAGAATCTGGCTAACGAATAATACAAAAAGATATTTGTATTATTTGGATAAATATGTTCATTTATAATAACATTTTAATCAATATTAATATCTTTATAAATATTAGTATTTGTATGAAAGGACAACATTTCCTTGAAATATTAATATATTATATAAATAATAAGATTTCTATCAAATATCAATATATAATAGAGTATTAATATTTTTATTAGAAATGAATAGTTTATATGGCATATGTATTGTTTACATGCTGAAAATATTTTTTAGATTAAATGTTGTTTGCGTACTAAAAAATAATATTTTTTTTGTCTATGGAAAACAAGAAACAACACTTTTTAAAATATCTAATAAATCAAAGTATTGGATCTAATACCTTCAGATTTGATGTCCATTCTATAATTGTGTCTTTGAAAAGTGTGTTGAGTAACATTTTAAGAAAATATATTTGTGTAGACATACAAATTTGGTTAAGGGAGAGAGATAAGCTCTTGGTAGTATATTCTTATCATAAAACGTTTTATACGTCTTACAGTCAGAAAGTGAGGATTCTATCTATCGTCAATGATGATAAAATCAAACAAGTTTTCCTGGAGTGTGAAAATTTATTATGTTATAATATTAATATATAATTTAAAAAAATAATAGACTAATTTTCTTTTAAAAATTTCAGGCTTAAAAAGACTTATAATGTACTGATACATCAAAGTCTTGAATATGATACATTCAGATTGGATGTCGATTCCTCATCGGCTATGAAGGCTTTATGGCTAATATTGTCATTAAATAAATATATAAGTGGCCATAATAATTAGATTAAGACATAGGTTTACATTTCAATCATATTTAATTTTTGTTAATATATATTATATTACATTTCGCTTTACATTAGCATCAATTTTTAAATAATAGACATTAACTAAGTTTATGTATTAATGTCTTATTTTATTAATAGCGTAGCTGAGAAGCAACATTACAAATGTATAGCTACGCTATTAATAAAATAAGACAATAATACATAAACTTAGTTAATGTCTATTATTATATTACATTCGCTTATTAGTATAATTTTTAAATGTTAAATCGTCCATATTTTATTTTTATTCAATGGGTTCCTTATATTTTCTTGTAGGAGCCTTGGAGTCATCTTTTTGGACGTTTGATCGTTCAGTCCTTAGGGATTTGAAGAAATATCGGATCACCGGAGGTTGCACGTCGCTGGTTGCTCTCTTCATTCTCGACAAACTATATTTGGCCAATGCTGGAGACTCTCGTGCTGCAGTTTTTTATCCTCATGAGACTAACTTAATTCCCTTGTCCAAGGACCATGTGCCAAATGCTGAACGACGAAGGTATTATTTTCCCTGGCCCTTTAACCTATGGGAATAATTAATTTTACAATGGTTTTTTGCATGCAGATTTAATTTTTTCGAGGATATTTTTTAATAACATAATTCAGATCATTTTAGATCATACATTGTTGCAATAATATATATATTTATTAATATATATATATATATAATTTTAATATATTAAAAAAGATAAGGATAACTATAAAGTATTTTTTTGATATTTCCAAAACATAAATATTTACCTTACCATATAAATATCTTTGAATTAAATGTAAAAGTTTACCCAATAATTTCAACACATTTTATATAAATTTATTTATAAAAATATATTATCATATAATAGCAAACATTTTAATGAAAAATAAAGTTTTACTGAAATTTAAACATTTTTACTGAAACAGTTTAAATGAAAAATATATAAATCTTTTGAATTTCAAAATAAAAAATTGATAATTAAAAATTATATAATTTTTTTACCAGAAATGTTTCTATAAATTATAAAATATTTTTTATAATTAGTATTTATTTGTATTGTTTAAAAAGTTTTCCCTAAAAATATTATGTAAATATGTATTATAATAAATATTTATCCGTAGTATTTAAAATTGTTTCATTAAAAATATTAGTTATATTATTATATAGTTTTAATAAAAACAATATTTTAGAACATAGTTTCCATCAAAAATAGATTTTATTTGTTTTATATAATATTTCTTAAATAGGTTTTATAAGAATGCATTTTTTAATTTTTACATATGTTAAAATTAAGTGTTTTTGAAATGTCAATTACTTATTACATAATTTTGTGCATTTTTATCCCTATTTTTACCATTACATTCTCTTTCAGAATTCAGGAGGTGGCCTTTTATCATCCGGAGTTACTCCTTCACCCTGAGACAAATCAAAAACTCTATAGCCGCCCAATATTTTGTCGAAAGAACCTAACGCATGCAGACATTGACACCCCCGTGTTATTCACGGATTTTTACATGAGTGGATGGAGCATTCGGAAGGCAAAGGAAGATGACGTGAACCTCGTGCCCCTCATATCCGGGCGGGGAAAGAACAACCGGCTCCTGGCTACAGTGGGAGTCACTCGAGGACTCGGGGATCATCAGCTCTTTGCCAAATGCTCCCACGTTCCCCTCAAGGAGTTCCTCATACCTCAGCCCGACGTGACGGTCACGGATTTGAGGGGCAACGAGGGAACCCTCATTATGAGCACGGATGGACTCTGGGACGTCCTTTCTCTGGAAGACATTTTCACGTACTTCAAGGACCTGGAGGAGCTATCCGCCTCGGAGAATGAAATGGCCAAAGAACTGGTGGCATATGCCCGGGGAAACAAAATGCCGGAGCTCTACTGGGAGATGAGCAACGGAGAGCTTGCCTCGGGGGATGATATTTCAGTGTTCCTCGTGTCTATCAAAAAGGTCTACGAGTCACTCAAAGTCGAAAGTTCATTCTGACATTCCAAATATTAGATTAGGTGAATTATATCCAGTGGTTTCTGCGATAACTTTTTTGTTCAACTTGCGATAACGATAAAACGATAACTTTTTTCTCAACTTACGATAAACGGTAAAAAACTTCAAAACCCAACCTGCGATAAACGATAACGATAAAAATCTCAAAAAAAAAAGTGATTCCGTTTTTTTTTAAAGAAAGAATCTCCAAAAAAGTTGATGACGTTAAGAATCTCTCAAAAAAAAGTGATGACGTTTTTTAGAAAAGAATAAAAAGTGATGGCGTTTTTTTTTAGAAAAGAATCTACAAAAAAAGTTGATGACGTTTTTTTTTAGAAAAGAGTATTTCAAAAAATTCCTTAATTTTTTTTGTTGTATTTTTACAAAAGTCGTCTTTGAATTTATCGTTTATCGCTCCTCATTTTTTGGGACTAACGATAAGTGAATGAGCGGTAATTTTAGAAAACTTTGCGATAAACGATAACGATAAAAGGTTTGACATCAGCGATAATTATCGTTTATCGCTCATTTCATCGCACGCGGCAACCACTGATTATATTCATATACTCATATACTTTATTACGGGAAGTCCGTCCTGTTTTGTTTGATTAATTCCGTGGGAATTGACTTTAAAAAACATAATAATTATCATTTTATTATTCAAACTTGAAATGGATGAGTTATTTATAAAGTTAACATGAATCTCTATATTATTATTTTGTTTTCAATTAAATTTTGATTATTTACTCAAGTTTTTTCGCTTTTTATGTAAGGTCGGTAAAACGGTAATCCATAGCCCTTTCATTATTATTATTATTTTGATGATGGTTTAGTTAATTGAGTATTTGAACCATCCAAATTTGTTCACTTCAAATCATTTATATTGAATCATTTTATTCTCCACTTGATGAATTATATGTGTCTAGAAAATATTTTAAACATTGTTGAAATAAAAACGTTCAAAAAATATCTCCTTTCTCGATTTTTTTAAAGTGAGTGATTGGTACAATTCATGACAGCGATGTCCAAAAATGGTTGTTATGATTGAACTAAACATTATTTAATCCTCTAATGAAATAAACAAATTTGTTTAAAAGAAAAAATTAATGGTTTCAACATTTAACCAAGTCTACGTGAGACTACCTTTATTGTAGGGTGGGGAACTAGGGACCTCTTGAATCTTTGATATCAAAACATGCGATGATGGCCACATCTCTTTGCAACTCTGACATGTTTGTGATTGACTTTTAAAAAAAATCAATTTATTCTTGAAAATTCAGAAAACACAAATAGATAAAAATAAAATGGTATTCCCGAATAACCTTCCTGAAACCGGAATTGAGCTCGTTTATAATCTTACGGACACGTTCTCTTCAGTTTGTTTAAAAAACTCAAGAGCGCCGCTGCTTGAAAAGGACAAAACATTTTCCTTAAAAATCCGTAATTTTAGCCCCAATTTTATCGTACTTGATTGATAATTCTTAACAGTCTGCTGGCGGTCCTAGGGTCCACGTTCAAGTCCTTGGCCACAGACTTCATAGACTTGTGTGGTCCTTGTAGTTTTTTTTTCTTCCTGCCAGATCTTGGCTTCTGTTCAAGGCTTTTCCCACCCTCTAATCGACTTTTTATGTTAATAACAAACGTTGAAATGGCTTACTTATATAACATAGAAGAAACATTTTTCTAAAATGATAATTCTTGTTATACAGTATTCTTTATGGCAATACCTTTTTTTTACCAGACTTATTTTTGAGTCGGAACATATAACGAGACTTGATAGATTGGTATTCGATGCGTAACCAAATGATAATCAAACTACATTAAATTTCATTCATATTATTAGATACTTTTGAGAGCCTAAGATAATTTGTTTTTTTCTGTTCATAGTCATCATAATAACGCTTTAAAGGAATTAGCTTTTTCGAAACAAAAAAATGAGGATGAAAAATATTTTTTTGTGTTAGATCAGTGCTTCCCAAACTTTTTGACATCACGTACCCCTTGGAGCATTTCATCTCCATCCGCGTGCCCCCCCCCCCCCCCCCCCAAAAAAAAAAAACATTCAACCGTTAGGGATCAGAGTTTTATTAACTTGCTTGCAGATACTAAATACATCTGCATGATAAACGGGCATAACATAACAAACAACACATAACATCAAACAAGAACTAAGGCTTTTTTTTCCCTCAAAATCTTTCTGCGTACCCCCTGTCATGACGTCGCGTACCCCTAGGGGTACGCGAACCATAGTTTGGGAAACGCTGTGTTAGATGATAATATTAAATAACGTTGATATAAAAAAAGAATATAATTAAACCCGCATCATGGAAGAGGTGTTGAACGATTGAGAAGAAGCCTGAAAAATATCGTATTACATAATATATACTACTTTATAATAATGTTTTATTATAAAATACGATAATTACAAGTTTGTTATGGGTTAAGTAGTCTTCTCAGTTTCAACAATCCTTAGATTTCTAGATCTCAAATCCCAACTATTATTTGGTCAAAATAAAAAATATCTATGGGTCATTTCTATTCCTACCTAGTCTTAAAGAACAAATTGTTAAGTGTTCGGCCTTGAAAATGCTCTATGAGTCAATGAGGTTGCGTACTTATTATTTCACAATGGAAAGTGGTCACTGTTATTTCACAATAATACGAAAATCATAACAATAAAGCTAAAAAACACGTAGTCAATATTTTTTCTACGTGAAGACATTCTTCTTCAAGTATCCATTCGTCTAATTATATCTCTTCCATTGTTGCCTCCTCATGTCCTCCTTGGGCCATCCAAGTTTTTTCAGCATCTTGGACCCTGGTTCCATTAAGGATCATTTGATAGGCATCGTTCCAGATGAGGAATTCAATAAGGTCAATCAAGAAAACTCCGATGACTCAATGAAGAGGAGTCATCCAGTATTTCAGAGAACAGCGGCGGAGGGAACACTTGTCTATCCTGTTCCATTTCTAACTTTGAGGACATCGAGTCCCAAAGGGCACATTTCAAGTCGGACCATCATCGCTATAACCTCAAGAAGCGACTCGGGAATACTGCCTTTTGTTCCATATCAGAAGAGGCATTTGAGGATCTCTCTGAGGTCTCGAGCATCTCTGCCTCAGACACAGACAGCGAAGAGGAAGAGGAAGAAAGGACAGCCGTGCTCAAGGATCCAAGGGTCTACTTTAGAAACGAAAAGGGGCTACGACTCAGCGTTTTAGAGCGATATTTGAGGAAGAAAAAATCACTTTACCCCTTAAAAGTATGTATTTTGAAACATAAAATGTGTGCTTCATGCATATAATATATTTAATAAAAGCACACATAAGGTCTAAGGGATGACGTCAGTACCTCTTCACCTTCCAGAGCCGATGCATGTCACATTTGCTCTACTTTTTCAAAAGATGCAAATCAACAAGATATAATTGATAACATACCAATTTTTTTAGTTAAAAAGCATCTTTTTTAAATCTATGTAATTACTTTCTACATAACATTCATATCTGCGTTCAAATTCCTTACGTATGTTGGGATTTCCTCCGTAGACACCAGGATTTATATTAAACATCCGAATTCAATAGCTACTATTAATGGTTGCCATTTGCAATCAAATGAATGATAATTATATTAATCGGTGTGTTCTAATTTTTTATCGCTAGTTTATCGATAAAATAAATAAATATATATATGTAATCCCTATACACTTGTTTCTTGTCTCCAAAAATGAGGAACAATAAGCGTTAAATTTATAAAACAGATTGTTATTTTTCCAGAAATTGAAATCTTTAAATCGTCAATCACAAGCTGACAAATATAAATGTTGTTTAGCCATTATCGCAAGTTTTAAAACTGTATCGCAGAAACCACTGCCTATTAGTCCAAATTACTTAATGTCTAGATTTCGTTTTGAGTCCTGTATTTTTTTCAATAATATTTTTTATTCTTTCAAATAAGGAAAGTATGTTAGTGAGGCATTTTAGAGCTGCAAAATAGAATTGATAACTCAAACTATTTGTTAAAAAACAATAGCCTTGAATAATTTTATATCTTTACGCACACAATTTATGTAATAATTTGTTGAATAACTTATTATCTTCATTTAGATCCACCAACAATCGCCGTTCTCATGATTGGTGGAGGCCATTTCGCGGGGCGCGATATTTGAGCCGGATGGGTCATCTACTCTTCACAAGACATTTCATTCTTACACCGTTCGAAAGAAGCAGGGCGGCTCCCAGTCCCAGGCAGATAACAAAGGCCGCCATCATAAATCCGCAGGCTCCTCACTTCGCCGATACAACGAACTCTCCCACGCACAAAAAGTCAAGGACATTTTAATCTCCTGGAAGAGACGCCTGGAGGAGGCATCTCTCATTTCTACCGATCCTCCTCCAGCATCTTCACATCCTCTTTGGGAAGGAGAGTCCCATAGCACACCTTAGGCGTAGCCATAAGGTTCGCACCATTCCCTTTCCCACACGACGTGCCACCTTCAAGGAGATCAGCCAGGTGCGAGAAAACCTTTTGATGTGCCGAGTGCATCGCGCAGAGGATGAATCATCCAGGTGGCGAAAGAAGAAGAAAAAGACTAGTCCCAAACGGATACGACGTTCCAAATCCCGAGAAATCAAGGAGCGGCCTCTACCTTCCATTGTATAGAACCTTCTCCTCAATACACCTTGCTCAGATGAGGATGAAGATGTAGACATTAACTACGACTTGCGCCAATTAAAGACCCTGGACCGGCGGAGTTTGAGGTGCGCGTACATGAGGACTCGGATAAAAACGATCTTATCACTGCCGTTATGTCGGGGAATGTTAAGACCGTGGATGAGGCTCTGAGCAATGGCTCCCCGGATTTGCTTCATTCCTGTCTCATTAATGGGAGCTCTCTCCTTCATGTGGCCACACGTCGGGGCCATAAGGGGCTTATCAAAAGCCTTTTGACTAGAGGGCGGATCCTACCATCAAGGACACGCAAAAGAGGGTCCTTATCTGCTATGTCCGGACAAGGAGACGCGGAATGTGTATCGTCGCTTTTGTGGGGGACTTTCCGGAGGCCTTCGATTATAAAAAGCCCTCATTCCTCCACCGCTGGACGAAGATGCTCTCAAAGAGCAGGCTGCCAAAAAGGCTGAGAAAAAGAAAGCCCAAAGGGCAATGAAAAGGTCAAGGAGAAGGAGGCCAGGGCTCAGGAGGAGGTTGCAAAGGCGGAGAATAACGAAAAGGATCGGTTTTTGGCGCTCTCGGATAGGGAGAAAAGAGCAATTGCAGCGGAGAAGCGAATGCTAGCTCAGGGTGGAGCTACTTACTCCGGCGGGCTTCGGTGCTTTCAATGCGGTTCGGACTTGACGGGAAAGGTGCCATTTTCCTATGAGGAATATCGGTTTTGTGCCATTGAATGCCTAAAACTACATAAAAAGAAAATAAAGAAATAAAAGTTTACATCTAATCGTTTATTAACTGTCAAAACCGATGTTTTATTCAAAAGTGAGATAATAATGGGGGAAATTAATATCCTACATGAATACGAAGCTCAATATTCGATATCCATTCATATGAGACTGACAACGCCTTTCGTTTTAATTAAGGGGCATAGTTAAGGCATCAATATGTTGTATGAAGATGTTTCAAACAACTACTTAAGATTGGTTAGTAAAACGATGATTGTTTAATTGTCTTAGGGTAATGGTCAGGGTGCTTTAGTCATGTTAATGGTTGAATCTCGAAGAAAAAAATCCTGGGTTCCATGAAATAATGTTAAAACAATAGCAAGAAACTTATAATCACTACGGACTTGACCATCTTTATACGCATTTTCACATAGCTGATGGTGCGAAGGTGAAACTTTCAGGCTACATAAATGTATCCTTGATATAAAACTGATCGATTACGTTGACTTTGTAAAGACTCTTTGAGATTTGATATCCACATAAGTTGACTTAAGATTTTTTTTGCCTATATGGTGCGATAGAATTGCATCCGACGGGATATAAATAAGTATTATAGCATTAGAATTAGTCTATGGAACCTAGGATCAATTAAGAATTTCAAAATAGGATGCCATACGCATTAAAAAAATACTTGTTGACATTTAGAGTTTAGTTTTTTTACATGAAGTACCCAAAAAGTGAAAAGTAATTGTCGGACTGCGAATATAATAATCCCATAGAAGAAATATGACGTCTAACAAACTTGGTTAATAAAAAAAACATACTAAGTAAGTGTAAAAGGTAAAGCAAATAGTTTAGATATAAACAAATAATCAGCTTGTGAACGGAACGCAAAAATTTTTAATGAACGGAACGCAACTTTTTTTTGAACGCTGAACGTTGAACGCAAAAATAAATTGTTTTGCGTTCAGCGTTCAATTTTTCCAAACATTTCAATGTAGTTTGATTAAGTATTTTTTTCTGGGATATAAACAAGGGGATGAAATATTATAAGAAGAACTTATAAGCTACACTCCCAAGAACTCTCTATATAATAGTAAAGCACTTTTTTAAATTTACCCCAAGTGACAAAATTTACACACAATTGAATGACCTTTTTATTCATTCATTCTTATTAAAAATAAACAACTTATTAGTATTTAGGTATGAAACTATTGTTGAAATAAGTTGAGATTAAGTCTGACTACGGGATATTCATCTGGGCTGTGGACTCGGAATCATGGATTTGCTCATTTTGATGGACTCGGATCGTGGACTCGATAACTTAAATATTAGGACCGGATAGGAGGGCTCGAGAGTTAAAATCTTAGGAATGGATACGAGGACAGTATTATTTCGTCAGCTTTTTTCATTTCGTCATGGAGAATAAATGACAGTCTACGAGCAAACAAAAAAATATATATACAAGTTAGTCACTGTAGGAATGATGATAGAAATGTCTCCAGCGACAGCGATAGAGCTATTTTCACAGGAACAAATTTTACACGGTTTAAAACGCACGCCTTATATAAACATGAGGGGGGGGGGGAGAGTCAAGAGTGACGTCACCATCAACAATCTTCAATAATAGAGCCTCCACTGATCTAAGTGGGAATCTTTTTTTTTGGGTGTCATGAAAGCATTATGGCTAGACTTCAAACTTGTGGAGATCCCTCGATCCCTTCCTTCCTCATCCTCTTCTATCTCCGGGACTCCGGATAAATGCCTGGACACCAAGAAACGAGTCTCCTCCCTCCCTCCCAGTTACAATTCTTGCGAGATTTGAAATGAGAAACATAAGATTTATTAAATAATGGTAAACTAAAGTATTAATATTATTTATCTGATTACATTCAAATTTAAACTGGTCAATTGTCACAAAAAAAAACATAGTAACTTCATAAGCGGACTTCATGGAATAAAAAATGTTAGTAATGGGAGTAAATGGCACGGGGGGTGATAGTCCGGGGAGCGTTAGTCTGGGGGGAGGGGTTAGTCCTGTTAGGTTTGATGATCAAGGCTCCTTCACGAGATTTAATGAGCTTCATGTCCTTGGACTGTTAGATTCTCAGGACATCATGATACTATTTCATAGAAATACAGGACTGAGGCGTTCAATAGCAAAACTCCAAAAAGAGAAAAAAAAGTTTTCAATATGGAGGAGGTTATGAAGACGGAACTCCAATCACGAAGATGAGGGGTAGGGCCCATTCATGAATACGAGTTGCAGGACTCCATAACGAAGAGGAGACGGGGAACCCTATGCCGAAGACGAAGGAAGGAACTCCTTGGACGAAGACGAGGGATGGGGAAGCTCTATAACGAAGTCCGACGAGGGGTAGGACTCAATTCACGAAGAGGAGGGACGGGGAGCTCTATAACGAAGCAAGGGATGGGAAGCTCTCTAACGAAGTCCGAACGAAGGGTAGGACTCCATTCACGAAGAGGAGGGACGGGAGCTCTCTAACGAAGACGAGGGATGAGAAGCTCTCTAACGAAGTTCGACGAGGGGTAGGACCATTCACGAAGAGGAGGGAGGGAGCTCTATACGAAGATGAGGAAAGGAAGTCCTTTGACTGACGAAGACCGACGATGGTAGGACTCCACTCACGAAGTCGGGGAGGGGAATGTGTCTCTTAATGGGAGGGAGGGAGGGAGGGAGGAGACCGTTTCTGGGTCCAAGGCATTTATCCGGAGTCCCGGGAAGATAGAAGGAGGGATGTAGGGGAAGGAAGGGATCGGGATCTCCACAAGTTTGAAGTCTAGCCAGAATGCTTTCATGACACCCAAAAAAAAAGATTCCCAACTATGATCAGTGGAGGCTCTATATTTGAAGATGGTGTGGTGACGTCACTCTTGACTCTCTCTCCCCCCCTCAGTTTATATATGGCGTGTGTTTAAACGTGTAAAATTTTCCTGTGAAAATAGCTCTATCGCTGTCGCTGGAGGACATTCTATCATCAGTCCTATGATGACTAATATGATAATTTATTATTTTGGCTTCTCTGGATATAGCAGATATATAGATTTTTAAGGCGCCATGATGGTCGCGAATGTCTCAACCAAAGTACTCTGAGGAATGTGAGATCAATTCTTTGCACATTCCATTAGGCCAAGCGAACTAGAAACTTGTTGTTGTTGCTTTAAAAAAAGATAATTTGACGCCAATGATCAGACAAAAAATTACCCTTACAACAGTTGCAGTTAATATTTTGCGTTTTGTTTTGTTCCTTGCATAATTTAATGTTAATAATTAATATTTAGATTAAGTTATTTCTAATGACGAAGACGATAGTAACTTCAATTTAATGTAGTAAATGGTTGATTCGTGTTTATATAATATTAAATGTGTTTTATATTGCAAAGATGATTAAAAAATAGATATCTCTAAAATAAGATGCATTCAAATAATGTTGTTTATAATATTAATTGTATTATATAGCTTTGATCTCGTATTTGTCTGATTTATTACACCTTAAATATGATTATAATTTAAGATGTAATGTATCCATTACCGAAGAAAGTAGGGATCCAGTTACTCATACATCGAAGGTTTAAAATACTATTTTGCAGATTCTTAATATCGAACTCGGACTCGTTATTCGAAAATAAGCGAGTCTGGTCATCGCGACACTTTTTCAAATATATTTGATCTGAAGTTGTTTTTAATAAGATTGAAAATAGTTAAGTTTCTTTCATGCTGACTGGCGTGTTTGTCCTTTATATATGGAACACTATTAATATAATGATTATTTGTTACGGGTCAGGAAAAAATGATATTAGGAAGAAATGGACCAGAAGAAATGGACCATGAAAGAATGGACCAAGAAGAAATGGACAAGGTAGAAAAGGAGAATTATGACTCATGGAAGAAATGGACCAAATACATAGGTAGGCAAGATTTTGAGTGAAACATACTTTGAGTGAAGTATTGTTTAAGTACTATTTCTCATATAAATGAGTAAATAATGACAACAAATGATTTTATTTTTGCAATTTCAAATAAATACTCTCTTTATTTATGTCAAAGTAGTTTCAAAATCACCCAAATTATTGTAAATAATACGTATTGTCTTAAATAACTAACATACCGATGTTAGAAGCACTCAAAAATTAAATACATAAACAAAAATAAATATATGCCTAATTCGGACGAGATTGTTACAATCTTTAAATAAAAATATTGTGTATTTAAAATATATCTCAATAATCTAAAAATTGAATAAAAACTTGAAGTCAATGATAGCAATCAATAATTTACAACTGCTCCTGAAACTATAGTTTTTCGTGGAATGATATTCCATATTATACGCGACCGAAATTTGGCATCATTTTTGTTAACTATTAATGATTGGAATATCGGCTTGCGTCCGAAACTTGACACCTATTCTCACACTATCATATATTTATTACGTTACTTCATATTTACAATTTCTTAGATAAAACTGTGGTGTATTTACTTGTAAATAAAGCGAAGGCACCTTCGAGGTACTTATTATTATTATTGAGTCTGTACATAATGTATATAGTCAGTTGTTGTTTGTCTCTCGAATAAAGAGCATAGAAAATCCTTCTGTGTCTTCCTTCCCGGATACTGTACAGCTCCTCCACCTCTCCCATGGGTATTCGAAGGTTATGACCTTGGCGACGAGTAGGGATCAATCTATTAGTAACTGTGTGTATCCCTTAGGTAAGAACACAACAAAAACATACTTATTATTGAAAAATTATATTATATAAGTTGATAATTACTTTTAAAAATAGCAATCCACAAATCAGAGATAAACCACAGCAACGCAACATAAATACAACAAAATGATGAAAAACCTGCTTCTATTTTGGACACTTAAATTTTGGATAGAGGTTGTTTCGAAAAATGAACAATGTTCGAGCTTCTAAGAAGAGGTAACCGTTATGGACATCAAGGATATTATTCTTGAAACTGTTAATACTATGAAGACATGATCAAAACGAAACTATGTATCCGAACTTAAATAAGAAATTTAATTATTAATATAAAAACAAAAAACTCATTTTATATCCTTAATTTAAAGGATTGTAAACAAATGGTTTTAAAAGGTAATTTTGGAGGTTTAATTAAAGACAGTGTAGTATTGGGCCAAATTTGATACTTTAAAAAAATATTTCATTTGTTTTTGTTAATCAACAATTTTAACCTCTATGAAGGCTTTTCACACTTTATTATATTTATAATGTTACAATCCATAGAATGAAGATAAGTTTATTTTCTAAGGGGCTTAACCAACTAAAACACTTGGTTTTGGGATTGCTAATTTTTTTTTGCATCTGCCATGTTTGAACCACTCTCATTAAGGCTGTATTTCAATTACGACTTCTCCTCTCCTCCTGCAGACATCATCTATTTCAATCTAGACTTAGTTTATGGCATCTAGTTGATCTTGATAACTCGACTGATTCTTTATATTTCTAAAATTTGTATATTATTGTTTCTGTTTTTTACAACCAAAATTCACGTTTTTATTGGATCGAGGAATTGAAACAGAAATTATCTTTTCAAGAAATGATATAAACTACACATAGATAATGGAAATATGAATTAATTTACTATGGCACCCTAGATATTGATGTATATGAAAAAGAATAAAAAATGCAAGGTTTCGTTAGAATTACCTCCGCGTTGAATTATGTTCTTCCTATATTTATTTATGTCATTTTTCTTAAATGTATAAATGTAGCAATATGTAAAAAAATATTAGAAAATGAGTGTAGGAATTTGCCGAGTCTCTCCCTCCAAAAGGATTGAGTGATCCGGATTGTTTTCGCTTACTCCAGCCCTCGACTAAACCTTGTATGGTATTATAAAGAGTTAATATTTTAAATAGCCTGTATATGAAAAAAATGCACCTTCTTTGTGCCTTTTGCCGGGAGCACGTTATTATCTGAAAATCCCGTATCTAAATAAGTAAACCTAGAAAATATATCACGGCAACAGTTTGAACATCCGCCAACGAACCTTGTCTCTTTTTCATATCTCTCATATCTATAGTGCCATCAGTCATTATTATTTTTTGTTATATATGATAGGAATAAGTTATACAAAACTTATAAGCCTCGCATTCTCCTTGTATGAAAAAATATTTCAATATTATATTTAACCGTTTATAATGTCAATAATTATTGATTATTTAATAGACAATTACCTATGAAATTTAAATTTCGTTATGGATCATGTAAAATGTATTCCAAAATTTTTAAATAATGATTTATGATATTATTTTTATTTTATGACTAACAATAATGATTATGGAACCTCCATCATTGGAATGCATAGGTTAAAATCATTCATCCTTGAATTTAGACTTAATTATATAGATAGAAGAAGGTTTAACTTTATTAATATTTTTTATATTTTTATTCAACTAATGCAATAAAACAATATAATGTAGAGAGCGAAGTTCTGTTTCATATAGAGGCCTTTTTCTAAGAAGGATATATAATTAGTGTACAACAGCAACATTTAAAAATAATAAAAAAGTACATATAAGACTGAATCATTGCACAGGACCCGAGATACATGCATAAATAATCATTTAATGTGTGTTTTCATTTCAGCGGATAACTAATTTAAAATGCGCATTTATTTCAAAGTAGCAGTCTGCATCCTATTTAAAATTCTCATTCAAATTTGTTTCACCATGGATTTGGAAGTCATCCATCGAACAAAGGAGGATTGAAAGTTTGCTTCGAAGGATTTATGTATACAAAACATCATTCGGGATCTCGAATTCGATGGAGGTGTGTTAATCGAACCACTTGGTGTAGGGGAAGCATTTCAACAAACACTGAATTCAAAGATCCTCGAAACGGCTGTCCTCACAACCATACATCCGACGAACATTTGGTTCAGGCAACAAAAGCTCTGATCCAAATGAAGGAAAAGGCGTCAAATTCTGAGGAAAAGCCTTCATCTATTTATGCCAATACCCTTAAAGACTTAAGTTTATTGTCACGATCGAAGTTAGGGGACCAAGATTCTATCAAAAGGACACTAAGGAACAAAAAAGCCCAGAATTGTCCTCCCATTCCCTCATCTCTTCATGAGTTGACTTTAGAAGGAGAGTGGATTATAACCTCGGATGGCAATCCATTCTTATTCTATGATAATGGGAGAGAAGCTAGTTCGCGACTGATTATTTTGGATCTAACAATGCCTTAGAACAATTATGCAAATCGGATATTTGGATGATGGATGGGAATTTTTCTATGGCGCCTCCAGGATTTTTACAATATACGTAATTCGAGTACCATTAGGAGACTCCTCTATTTCTACGGTATTCGCATTACTCCAATCTAAAACGCAGGACATCTACGAGGAGTTATTTAACTCGATTAGGAACCGCTGTGAGGAATTGAATTTCTCACCAGATCCCGCCACAGTTATTCTAGATTTTGAACTTGCGGCCATTCAAGCTGTCAGATCTTCTTTGGGATGGGAGGTTCGGACTCAAGGATGCTTCTTCCACCTTACCCAAAGTACGTGGAGAAAAATTCAGGAGCTTGGTCTATCAAGGATGTATAAAAACAATGAAAATTTCAGACAATTTTGTGGTGAACTAAATGCCTTGGCACTCCTTCCAGTGGAGGACGTCTTAAATGGAATCACCCTCCTTCGTGACCGATGTCCACTCGAGGCTATTCCTCTAATTGATTACTTTGATGTATCATATGTAAGTGGAACCTATCGCACTGTGGATCGTGGTGATGAAATCGTTGTGAGGCAAATTCCCCCACGCTTCCCGCCAGAGCTATGGAACATTCATTTGGCAACTCTAAATGATAATCCAAAAACAAATAATCTGTGTGAGGGATGGAATTGCCGATTTTTCCATCTTACTGGCCAACATCATCCTTCCATTTGGAAGGTGTATTGCAAATCTAAAAAAAGAAGATGCTTCCGTCAGTACGATTTTGGCACAGAGAGATATCGGCCAACGTCCATTGAAAAAAAAAAAAAGTTTATGTAGATCGGCAAAAGCGTCTTAAAAATCTTTGCAATGATTACTTGTCAGGATCTAAATCCATGTCCCAGTTTTTGTTTGGCGCCGGGCGAAATATTCCGATATTGTCATAAAGTATTACTTTATTTAACTTATGTATTTTATTTATGCCAATTTTTGTATTATGAACAATTTAAAGTATAATGAATAGTTTATATATTTATATATAATGTTTCCTTTTTATATGAATAGTTTATTTAGTTTTTGAAATATATATATATATATATATCAACACTATTTTAGAAAACTTAAATTATCAAAAATAAATTTTACACTATCTTGAATGATATTGGGCCAAGAAAGAAAGGAGCTAATCAAAGGTTTCACTAGACATGTCAGCTAGTTAAAAGAAAAGGAATGTTATGACTTTGCTCCTATCCCTTTTAAATGCTTAGAATCTTTAATTTTTTAAACATTTTTTTTCGATCTGTTGACTTTCGAGAAAGGCTAATAAATAGTGATTATTATATCATTCATAATCACTTTTACTAACTAGATATATTTAAAATATGTATTACTTGTAGAGCTGGGAGTCAGCACAAAAAATGTACCGTCGGTATCGATAAAAAATATGTCTTAAGTGGTCTTAAAATATACCTATCTATTTGAGCGGTTTCGTTATTTTAAAAAGCTCTATAAAATGAGTTTTTTAAGGCCCATAACACAGTTCTAAATTTAATTCTCTTATTCAGGTTAACTTAAGATTTGAAGAAAATTATATAGAATATTTTTATATTAGTAGATGTTACCCAGCGCAGTCCGAGATTTTCCAACTTGAAAATAGTCTTTGGAATAGAAAAAACGAATAGTTATAGTGATGTAATCACATGTGATTTTTATATTAAATAATTTTTTTAAACTGTTACTTTTCGCAATCATGAATTGGGGAGGCAGGACAGGGATAAAAATAAATTATTTTTAAGTGATTATATTGTAAACTATTTTTTCGGTAAAAACCCTCTAACACAAAAATCGTCTTACCACCTCAAAATCATCTTCAGAAAATTTGGTCAAAATCTAACGTTGCAATTTTTAAAAAATCGTCAAAAAATCGTTTTGGTGAATAAAAAAACATGGCGATGACGAATTTCCGGAAGTTTACAATCTCATTAAAGCACTCTCTAAGCTCTCAAAACTATTCACTGAAAATTTTGTCAAGATCTAATTAATCGTTCGGGAGATACAGGGAAACGAACGAACGGAATATTTTTTTTAGTATAGATTACTTTTTCAAATCCAAAATTTAATATCTCATATTCTACCTCCAAGATAAATATCAAACTAATAACGGTTAAATTTAAACAAAACCTAGATAATCTGCGACCCGTGGACCTGGCCTTCGTGTACTCCTAATTGGATTATTTCGACATAACTTGGATCTTATGTGGCCCTTTATGTAAAAAAAATTGCCCGCCCTTTAAAAATAGACAATAGAAAATTATTTATTACTTTAAAATGTTTTATTCAACTCTTCAAAATAATTAACAAAAAGAAATTTCCAATCACAAAAAGTCTCCACGACTTTAAAAAAGCAATCACCTCCATCTCGTTCCCACTAAAATCATGGACGTCGAAATAAATTAACACCGTAGAAATTAAAATATTCTCAATCCTCCTTTTGAATAACATAATAGGAAGAGGGGTTGATGTTCAAGGCTCCTTCACCGGACTTGATGATTTTCAAGTCATTTTGGACTGCCATGGAGCTAGGTTCATCAGGAGATCATGGTACTTCGTTCATAGAAATACAGGACTGAGAGGTCCATTAGCAAATTCCACTAAGAGGAATAAGTCTTCAATATGGAGGAGGTTGTGGTAGTAGGGGCCCTTCCTGAAGACGAAGAATATAACTCCTCTCACGAGGACGAGGGATGGGAAGTCCTCAATCGAAGAAGGGGGATGGGACTCCTCTCCCGAAGATGAAGGATTGGACTCCTTTCGAGGACGAGGGATGGGACTCCTTTAAGGAAGGCGACTGACTCGAGGGGTCCAAGGCATTGTCTGTATGAGTTGAGATGCCTTTCCTTTCTCATGTCAGGAGTCTTGAGCGTCCCAATTGCCCAGAGAATGCAGAAGGAGGGAGAAAGGCAGGGAGCGAGGGATCTCCGACTTGTTCTTTCATAGTGTAGAAAAAGTAGTGAAAGACTCGGATCTTCGGAGGCTCTTTTTTTTTTTATTATTGTTGACAGTGAAGTCAACCCTCACTCTATCCCTACAAATATTCCATTTATAATATCTCGTCCGAAATTAGGCATATATTTATTTTTGTTTATGTATTTAATTTTTGAGTGCTTCTAAACATCGGTATGTTATTTAAGACAATACGTATTATTTACAATATTTGGGTGATTTTGAACTATATTTGACATAAATAAAGAGAGTATTTATTGAAATGCAAAATAAAATCATTTGTGTCATTATTTACTCAGTTTATATGAAAATAGTACTTACAATACTTCACAATATCCACTCACTCAATCTTGCCTACCTATGTATTTGGTCCTTTCTTCCATGAGTCATAATTCTCCTTTTCTACCTTGGTCCATTTCTTCTTGGTCCATTCTTTCATGGTCCATTTCTTCCTAGTCCATATTTTCTGGTCCATTTCTTCCTAATA